>MCJB01027332.1:122793-167382 GCA_002018475.1 Nicotiana obtusifolia
GTGGGGGGGGAGGTAAAACATTTAGATTAATCAAAGTGAATGGCATTGATATCATGTTTCTTGATGGAAATTGCAGCCAATAATCCACTTTATCCAAGTAAAATCGAAAACAAACAAACAAAAAAAGTTAGTGTAATTTCATAAATGGAGTCTGGAAAAAATAGTATATACGTACATCTTATTCATATATTGTAAAAGTAAAGAATATGTTTTTGATAAACTCTCGACTTAAAAACAACATAACCATAATATTATTAAAAATAAATGCAGTAATAAAAAGATTATGGAAAAAAAATAACAACAATCACAATAATAATTGCGAAACTATTGGGCCGGACAGTAACCAAGTAGTTATTGAAGTCATTCTTAAAAGATAAAATCAATTAGCCTCTTCAACTAGATCTCTATACGGTGTCCCCTCATTAGCTTTTAATCATAACCCTCAACCCTCAAAAGTTTTAGATTGTCCAAATCGAACCAATTAAAAATGTTATTTCAGTTATGTAACACTTTTCGGAAGATATTAGTAAATAAAATAGGAGATTTTAAATTTATAAAGTCATTTCATCTATTCGAATTGCATCTGGTCATAGGAGACCATTTTCTCTTGTCACGACTCGAAAATTTCATTCTTTGGATTGTGATAGCGCCTGACATTTCACTTGTTAGGCAAGTCAAACAGTTCAAATTAAATAATATGAAGAAATCGAAATAACTGAAATAAATTATGACGTAAAGTGCAGAAAATCATAACATCTGAAATATCTAATACAGCCCGAATCTGGTGTCACAAATACACGGGCTACTAGAAGTTCTACAAATAGAGCATGAAATAAATACAACTGTTTCGAATGAAATGAACGGTAAAAGAGGAAAGATGAAGGGGACTTCAAGGTCTGCGGACGTCAGCAAATCTACCTCAAGTCTCCGAATATGATAAACCGAGCTAGTGCACCTCACGTACAGCTGTGACCAGTACTAAAACCTGCACAAGAAGTGCAGAGTGTAGCATGAGTACAACCAACCCAATATACTCCGTAAGTGTCGAGCCTAACCTCGACGAGGTAGTGACGAGGCTATGACAGGACACTCATGTAATTAAACATGTACAAACATAGAAATATGTACCACACAATGACAAATAGAGATTTAATATGTATAGTTGGGAGGAGACATGCAATAGGGGGACAAGATACGATAACTATAACAGCAATGACAATACAAGGCAGTCAAATAAATCATCAACCAATAAAGACGGATAAACATACGGAATAAAGATGGCACGACATCACCCTTCGTGCTTTTACTCTCAACTTTACTATGAAATGATGACATAAGTAGAATAAAATGGCACGGCATCGCCCTTCGTGCTTTTACTCTCGAGTTGCCCATGTAACAATGAATAATTTATAAAGATGGCACATCATCACCCTTCGTGCTTTATCTCTCTTCCTCACAATGTATTAATCAATAAATGAAGTAATAAAATGGCACGACATCACCCTTCATGCTTTAACACTTTTCCTTGCCATGTAGTAATGAATATAAAACTTCCGGAGATAAATAATGCAACAGATGTACTTTACGTCAATAATGATTCCAAGATACCAAACCTCAACTTCCTAAATACTCAACCATCCTAATAAATCCATAAATACGGAAGGAACGATCAAATAAGTAATATTCTAATCTAAGCATGGATGTCATAATTTAAGAGGCAATAAATCACAAAGAAACAAGTTCTACCGCATGTTTTAACCCAACAACAACGCATAAGTACTCGTCACCTCACATATACATTGTACCCACACATTAAACACGTAGCAAATAGGCAAAACAAGTCATAATCCCTCAAGTCAAGGTCAAACACGACACTTACCTCGCTCTGCAATCAATTCAAAGTTCAACTACGGCCTTAACTTTCGAACAAGCCCCCTCACCAACCAAATCTAGCAAATTATCAATCAAACGATTTAAAATAAGCCTTAAAAACTACCTACGAATGAAGGAGGTTCAATATTGAAAAAGTCAACAAAAGTCAACCTCCAGGCTCGCTTGGTCAAAACCCGAGGTTCGGACCAAAACCCGATCACCTATTCATCCCCGAGCCTGATTATGTAATTCAATTCGAAATCCAACCTCAATTCGAGGTCTAAATTTTAATTTTACAAAAATTCCTAATTCTACCCAAATCCCTAATTTCTACCATGAAAATCCTAAATTTAAGGTTGAAATCTTATTGAATATAATGGGTAGTTGAAAGGGAGTAGATTAGAGTCACTTACCAATGAATTGAGGAAGAAATCTCTTGGAAAAATCGCCTCTCGGGTATTTAGGGTTGAGAATTTGAGAGAATGTGCTAAAATGCTGTCTATCTCAGCTTTTGACCACGCGCAGATATCGCATTGCGACTGGGGTTCGCATTTGCGAATCCCGCAAATGCGAGACATGCTTCTCAAATGCTAAGAAGCTCCATCTCTGCTATAATCGCTTTTGTGATGATTTATTCGCAATTGCAAACTTTGGTCTGCCACAAATGCGACCCCTTGATCGCAAATGCGATCCCTTGCTGCTCCAGTCATTCTTCACAAATGCAAGGAAGTGGTTCGCAAATGCGAACCCGACAGGGATTTGAAAGTTCGCAAATGCGAACATTGACCCTGCAATTGCGAGATCATAGGATGCATTAGTACTAGATTTTCACCAGCTATTTTTCTTAAGTCCAAACCACTTAGAAGCCAATCCAAAACTCACCCGAGCCCTGGGGGCTCCAAACCAAACATGCACACAAGTCCAAAAATATCATACGAACTCGCTTGCGCGATCAAAACACCCAAATAACACCTAGAACTACGAATCAGACACCAAAACAAATGAATTTTCCAAAGAAACATAAGAACTTACATTTTAACAACCGGCGTCCAAATCACGTCAAATCATCTCTATTTTGCACCAAAGTTTGCAGACAAGTCATAACTATAGTAATGAACTTACACCAAGTTCCGGAACTTAACTCCGGACCTGGTAGCAACAAAGTCAAATTTCGGTCAAACTTTTTAATTCTTTAAACCTTTACGTTTCTAGTTTTCAATAAATTTCGATAATTCGAGTTAGGGACTTCCGAATTCGATTTTGGGCATACGTCCGAGTCCCAAACCATGACACGGACTCACAGGGACAATCAAAATACTGATCCGGGTCCGTTTGCTCAAAACATTGACCGAAGTCAACTCAAGTGAGTTTTAAGGCACGATTTCATATTTTCATCACATTTTCACATAAAAATCTTCCAGAAAAAGACACGGACTGCGCATGCAAACCGAGGAAGAATAAAACGAAGTTAATCGAGGTTTTGAAATACATAATTTAAAGTTAAAATTATAAACGACCTATTAAGTCATCACACCTCTTAATCAAATGATCTATAATAATGTGGTATGATATTATAATCTTAAAGACTACTATTATTCTTCTCTTATATGCGTTTTTCCTCACTTAAAGTCTATTTATATATTATCTTAATATTACGATTCCAAGAATGAAAACGACTGGGGATATAGTACTGAACTAATTATGTCATTATCATGATGGGAGTTTAGGTGTTGCAATTGAAAAAGGACTTTTTTCGCTTTACTTCTAATTAGTTAAAAATTATTTATATTCGATATTCGAAAAAAAATATAAAATTTATATAATTTTTATATATAACGTATAGAATATATATTTTTAAAAAATATATATTTTTCGACTATTATTTTGAAAGCTGCTATATAGTGTCATTTTCCCAATGAAAATATGGCAAGTTTCAGTCACTTCACAAGGCGTTTATTGTAGGAATAAAAATTAATACTCCCCATAAATACTCACAAGGCGTTTATTGGAGTAATACTTTCTAAAATAAATAATTGATAGCAAGAATGAATTCCCATCTTATGATTCACCATTTGATGATATTATTTTCCTATTCCTATATATCCCTTTCTTAGAATTAGTGTAAAAACAATGTTGAAGTGTGATTATCAACTTCTCTCTCACCTAGGGCATGCATATTTTGTTAAGCTAAGTTGCATTTCCATCGCAATATAACAGCAAGATTCCCCTTATTACAAGTGGTAATTCGATCTCAAAGGAGCTAGAATTTCTGACTTTATGGATTTTGAATTTTAGAGTGAAGACTTTAAATGCCAATAACTAGATTCTAAATTTAATATTTATATATATTTAATAAATTTTTTAACACGAGTATACATGTTTAAATAAAACTTATTAGGTGCGGTTACACTCGTACTCAGGCTTTTAGCTTTACCCCTACTTATATCATGTGTTTACATCAAACTATACTATTTTAACATAGTAAAACTATAAACTAATGAAAGAATATATATTAATTAACTATAATTTAACAATAATTATATGTGTAAATATATATTATATATTTATTGATTTGGTATAAACATTAGGAGTGAATAAATTATTACCTATATATATGCTACTTCTCCCCAAACTGTGGAAAGTCTCAAAATACCTTAAAACGAGGGGGAATTTGGAATATACACAGCTCACTGAATCTATAACTTTAATATTAGGGTCCACAATCCCAATCTGGTACATCAATACATGTTCCTATGCCCATTCCAATCTTGTCTAACTTTGCTAACTCCCCCTTCAGCCAACCGTTAATGTCATTTTCTCTTCTTTCTTTTTTTACTTTTTTTTTGTAGAAATATCATTTTCCTCTCTAAAATATTTCCAAAGTACCAGAAAGCAATTTATTTTTTTAATTAAAAAAAACAAAGGCATGCACATCGTTTTCCCGTTTCATCATCACCACTTTGTCCAAACAACAAAAGGAAAAGGAAAAGGAAAAGGAAAAGGAAAAGGTTTCTCTTACTTTTGTTCTTTGTGCTAATAACAATTTTAGCGGTAATATTCGTCACTAAGAAAAATGTGGTCACTAGGTTTTTTTTCCTTTGTTTTAGATTTATCTCTTTTTGATGATTTTCATTTATTGACAATCAATTTAATCAATTTTTGGAAATAAAAAAAATTAAACATTCTATTAAATTGAAATTTAGAAATTTAAAAATTATACGAAAATATCATAAATATACACTAAATGGTAAATACCAGATTACCCTTGTACTAAACCATGGCACATCAATTCATCTCAATGCCGAAATAAAAATGTTAAACTGAGTAGTTTCTAAATATATGAATGTACTAATCTTTTAATAACCCCCAAAAAAAAAAGTAAAATAAAATACTACTAGTCTCTTTATTTCACTTTATATGTCATTGTCTTCCTTTCTATTCTGTTTACAAAAATACGGCATCTTTATATATTTAAGAGTTTTAGCTTTAAATTTATTATTTACTCTTAATGATATGGTCTTATAATCAGAAAAATTTTGGGGTATATTTGAGATAATAAGTTTTAAGAGTAGTATGCTGAAAATCTTTAAGAATCAAACATTATAAGAGTAGATAGAGTTTAATTTGCACACACCAGCATTATTAAAATTATATTTTTTGTCAAGTCACTTTTACATATTGTAAGTTGTAACACATAATCTATTTTATTTTTATGATTATAAATTCTATCTTTTGCAGAAAAGTGCATGTAGATATTTTTTGTGGTAAGAGTTCTTTTAAATAATATTTTTCCCATCATTTCCCTCACGCTTTTCAGTACCCAAAAACAAAGCTCTTTCAAAGTCATACTTGACATGTTAGGAGAATCAAAGAAGAATGAATTAATCCAAATTGCCATAAGTGTTTAAACTAAAAATAGTCGATAAAAGTATAATATATGCTTAATCTATATATTATATGTATACACTAAATGTATAATTTATGTATAACTAAAAAAAAAAATAATGACTATGACCGGCTATTTGTGTAAAGAGTCCGAGATTGCGCCCAAAACCAAAAATAAAATAATAAAAAATGAAAAGGAAAGATAAGCGGCTGAGATTCTTTCTCTTCCTCTCCTCTTTCCATTTATCTTCATTTCTTGCCTTCCATATCTCTATAAAATTAAAGCGCACACAGAGCAAAACAGTAGGGAAAAAAAAGAAGAAGAAAGTTTGCTAATTATTTCAAAAGAAGATGATATTGGGGAAGATGGGACGACGTCCTTCAATGAGGAGGACGACGAGCATGACAGGGATAACCGTTGATGTTGTGAACGCCGGAGAACCAGAACCGTCTGATGTTGTTGATGAGTTTAAAGCTGCCAATGGATATGATAATAATCAAAATTCCATAGCCATAGTCTTGCCGAGATACCACCAGAGAAGTTCAAGTTTAGGTTTTCAGATAGCAGAGACTGCTCATTTCTTGAAAACTTGTGGCCTTTGTAATCGTCGTTTGGCACCTGGTCGAGATATCTACATGTACAGGTATATTATCTTTACGAATTTAACAGCGTAAAGAATTTTCATACGACTAACATATTTTAATTAATTTGTTGTAGCACGTAACATGTAATATTTTTAGGTTATTACTGTAGTATTTTTAGCTGAACTAATTGTGTAAAAAACTCTTTTACACGTCAATATATAGAAGTTAAAAGTTCACATATGCATATACTTTCACTTTTGTGCTTCTTCTTGATAACAAGTTCTTTGTCAGCCGGCAATTAGAAGGCATGAACTATTTAAAGCTATTTGAATATGGGACGTTTGGCTAAAAATAAATAAAAAGATTACACGTTATTCATATAATGAGGAAATTGGTAACAATTTAGTTGAGTTATATAGTTGTTCCACGTGAGTTTGGTTAGGAATTTCAATTAGATTTGTTAAGGCCTTAGAGATAAAAAGAATTCAAGTTTTTTTTTTCTACTATATATAAATTTCCTTCATATCTTCTTTGTACATATTTTTCCCTTGGTAAATAATATACTTAATTACCGACGAAAAAAATTCCTTCAGAAAATATAGACTTTGATCAAGTTAAAGTATCTAAATAAAGACAAGTGAAGTAGGAGGACCAGAATATCAAACCGGAATAAGTACAAGGGTCTACTAGGCTGTTCTGCTTTGTTTATAATAACAACTTGATCCGAAAATGAAAGAGCTCTGAAACATTCCTCCAAATTGTTTAGGAACTAAGATATCCAGCAGGAGCGGATTTATCGGGTTATTTATGGGGCATGTGAACTAGTTTCTTCGTCAAATTACGCATTTTATGTATGTATTTTTTAAAATTGGTCTATTATTATGTGTAGGCACACATGCTCTACAAAGCCCGAGTAATGCACCTGATTAAATACTGAGTTTTACCTAAAGGAACGTGAATAATTCCCACTTAATACTCTCTTTTTTTCCCTTTTCATAATGGTGCACCCATATTGTAGAAATTCTAGGTTCGCCTCTAACATCCAGGATAAGTGAAAAGAAAAAGAGATTTCTGTTTTTGGAAGACTTGTCGTATTATTGATCTACTAGTTTATTGCATTATGAAACTATCCAAGTTTCTTTTTAAAAAATTTGTGGGGCAACAATTATTGACATATACAACCACAGCAAAATAAAATATATTACTCATTCATATTAAACCTTTTAGATGAATCAAATTGTTGACTAATATTGATCTTGTATGTGAACAGGGGAGATACTGCATTTTGTAGTATGGAGTGTAGAGAACAACAACTGAAAAAAGACGAACGAAAGGAGAAGTTAAAGATTATCCTTTCAAAGACGACTGAAAACCATCACAACCACTCAGAATTGCCATCTGCTAACTCTGAAACTTCTGGCAAGACTGAAAGTATTGCAGCAGCTTGAAGGAAAAAGAAACATAGTTAATTTTTACTATATATTAACTTACTATATATTAGCTTAAATAATTTTTATAGTATCAGTTTAATTCAACCTGTGAGGATCATATTTAATTATATTGCATCTCAGGAAAGGTTGGTTTGATAATCAATTCATAGAGTTTGAATTGATAAATCTTCAGATTATAATAGTTCTTGCTTGAGTTTTTCTGGGTTTAGTTAGAGGTATTTTTATTTAGAATTTATGTCCGCCTTAAAAAATAAAATTATTTATCAATTACATTTTAAATAGTAAGCTAAATATTCATAGGCCATGCCAAAACCGATCATCCCACCTATTTCGTAGAAATGATACCATATAGCCGCTCAAAAGGGCTGCTATTTAGGAATTAGTCAATGTGTTCTGAATTTTATTTTTCTAGTTCAATTTTTTGGGAGAAAAATATCCTGAATTGTCCTAAATTTGATATTTTTAGTTCAATCTTTCAAGACAAAATAAATATTGGTTATCCCTAAATAGCAGTCCTAAAAATGGATGTTTTTGGACTTCCCCCTGATTTTTCCCGTATAAACACCCTAATGAATAGGGATTTCTACGCAAATAGCCGGTCATATTCATTGTTTACTTTTCTTAGCCACATATATAAATTACACATTGATTATATAAATTATGCATATATTACTTCTTTACTGGTTATTTTTAGTTTAAATGACTGCTGTGTGGCTATTTGAGTTAATTCTTCCTCGGTTAAACAGGCTTTCGTGCAAACTGGGTTTGTAATCAAGTTGCACTTCCACAGCCCAATGTAATCACTTCTCTCAAACGATTGGAGAAATCTCCAAGTATATATTAGAGTTGAATATTCCAACTATATGATTATTCTATTAGTTGGTGCTTGACATTTAGTTTTTTCTGGCCTTTTGGAAACATATAAATTCCTATAATTTAAAAAATCATAAAAATAACTGGTAAAGTTGTTGTCATATGACCAGGAGATCATGGGTTCAAGCCGTGGAAACAGTCTCTTACAGTAATGCAAGGTAAGACTGCATATAATAGACCCTTGTAGCCTGACTCTTCCCAAAACCCCGTGCGTAGCTGGAGTTTAATGCATCGGGCTGCTCTTTATTATCCAGAATCTGTGTATTTTAAACTTTAAAAGGACTCCCTATCAACTACTGCACTCACTTTTTATTTGTTTACAATATAGATTTAATTATATACATTAATATTGTAAAGACTTCTTACATGGTTAATTTTTTATGTGATGACAAGCTAGTTACCACTTTTAATAGGTTAATAATTAATGCTTATCATAGAACGAGTTACTCGTAATTACCTTATAATTAAAAATGTGTAGGATTACATTGTTTGTTGTTGTTGTAATTATCTTGTAAGTGACATAATTGTTTAAATATTTTCTACAATGACAGTGCATAGAATCTAACTCGTACAAAACAAGGCAAAGTAGATTCACTAAAACGAAATCTAAACCACCACATTGTATTTGAGCTAAAAAACTAAGATACATTTTGTAGATATAGAGATTTTGCCATTCAATCATCTGCACCTCACAGTCATTATGCCACACTTTGCTTAATTATATAATGATAAGAAAGTAGAAATGGAAAGAAAAGAGAGAATGGTCTTCAGCACATGCAATTACTCTTGACTCCATTCTCTTGTATCAATTTCCTTTGTCTGGACATTTCATTTGTATTCCAAAATCATGTTGTTTTCTGGTGCCAAACCAACACAAGCTCTCAATATGTTCTCAAGCATTGCCCTCTGTTTTGACAGAGCATTCACCACTGGTGTACCTGGTGGTACCTGTTTTCCAATTCACAACAAGATTTAAGGAAAGACTATTACCAAAAATCAACGGATTATTAGAGCTGAAACGACACATTTGTGATTCATGTGAAGTCCTTTTTTAGTTTGTTGGGACTTCTGCATATCTTGTAGTCTATGTACAAGAACAACTACACTTCAATAAGCAAGTTGGAATCGGCTAAATGAATTTTGAATGTCTAGACTCGGGTGCGGGCGTCGGATACGGGTGCGGATCTAGAGGTCGGTTCCTTCATGATCTAAATTTTAAGATTCGGCTAAACATAATTCAAGTATCTAAAAAAAATAAAGATAGTTCTGGTCATTCATTTAATAAGATGAAAGAATCCAACAATGCCATTTCAGCTATAGACCTAGCACATGCTCTGACCCAATTATCTATCAATTTTTCACTCTTGCTACTTCTTCACTAGCACTGATAATTGCACATTGTTTACATTTAAGTCAGTTTTAACTGAAGGAAAATAAACTGTCACAGAAACTTTACCAGAGGAGCCTTAGTGAGGTAGCTGAGAATAGTAGCAACAGGATGGAAAGAGTGGAACTTCCCCTGAAAACAGAATCACTTCTCATCAGAATTATCACAACATTGTAAGTGTAAAACATTGAATTCAGATAGAAAGTAACTGACCTCTCCTTCAGCTTTGAGCTGAATGCGAGTGCTGAGTTCGGCGAGAAGGACCAAGTCTAATATAATTGGAGCTGCCAAAAGAGAATCCTCACAGGTATTGTGCAAAACTATGGTATTCTTTCCACCCATGAAAATCTCTGATGTATACTCATCCATCGCCCTCTTACTATCTCCAACATATGGAACATACTGATTGAATCCAAAATCAAACATTCGTTTTGAGAAACTAATATGCCTATTTGTGTAGATTAACTTTAGCTTTCTCGTGTTATAATATTACCTTGATCACAACAACATGGTCAGGATGCTCGCCAGCTTCATAGAGAATGGCGTTACTGGAAACCATGTCATCGACAACATTGCTTTTTGAGATCTCCTTAGACCGGAAAGTTTGAGGGGCAGAAAGATTCATTCCATCATTATTACCCAAGTGATTGTAGCTCACAATTGATGTTGGCTGTAATAAAAACACCACGAGTTTTAGCACGATTATGTTATTGCTTCCACTATACTACTACTATATGAATCTTCACATTCTCCATTTAAAATCATCCACGCCAACAATATTATGTCATCGCTCAATAGCTTCGAATTATGTATGTATTCATGTGTATAAAGTGATTCAACATTTCAAAACTCTCTGAAATTAACAGCAAAAGCCATACCTTAATACCAGCTCCAACTAGGAAATCAACCAGCACTGACTTCATCTTGGTTTGACCACTCTTAAAGTCATCACCACCAATCAAAGTGTTCCTCTTTATGGCCAAATCAATAAGACCTGAGAAATAGTATCAGCAAAAAAATAGTTACTATAGAAGCTAAACTACAACTGGTTTTCCAAAGCAATAACAACAAAAAACTTAGCGTAAGCCCACAAGTGAGGTCTGGGAGGATAGTGTATATGCAGACCTTGCCCCTACCTTGAAGGTAGAGAGGCTGTGTCCGATAGACCCCCGACTCAAGAGAGACGAAAAGAAAGGTAGTTTTCCAAAGCAATTATATACAGTTTTAATAACTCGTTATGATATATGTAATCGAGATTCCAGACCTGGTACAAAAGTGTTTTGTGGGCTTCCATTGATGAAAGGTACATTTTCAAGAACACAAGCAATAGCATACAATGTAGAAGGAGATATTTCAGCCTCATTTCTATCGACAGCAGCCAAAAGATTCTCCATTGTGTCATTTAGTCCAACAATCACATTGCTGTATCTTTCAGTGTTGGCAGTCCACAGCACCACAATCTTGTCTATCTTATTCTTTTCCTTGAACTCCCTAAATTACCGCACAAACATGTTATTTACACTCTAAACTTGGCAGAAAACGGACAACTCTGTTTCAGACTAAAGACAATTAATCAAGATTATAGCTTTTACCTAATATCTTTAACAATTTGATCAACTTGTTCTTTCTTGGTTCCTTTGATCACGTTGTTGGCACGTGATTCTTGGTTAGCAGCAATGAAGTCAGGGTCATAGATACCGGGAAGTGGGACCATGGATTCCATATAAGGCCTCAGCTGATTTTGCAGATCAATGTCGAAAACCTTAGCCCTGACCATAGCATCTGCCAAATTCATGTTGCTAATGTCCCATCCTCCAAACACTACATCATCTGGATTAACCTATTTCATATCACCTCAAATGTATTAGTGTGAATCTAACTTCACGTCACTTAAACGGTAATTATAGGTATACAAAGGCGGATCTAGGATTTGAACTATATGAGTTCGAATTCAAAATTCTATCACAATCTATTTATTTTATTGAGTTTAGAATCTAATATTCACACTCATTTAGTAGGATTTTTAACCTATATACAAGGTGTGAGCTGAAAGGGAGCCTTGACGTAACTGGTAAAGTTGCTACCGTGTGACCAGGAGGTCACGGGTTCAAGCCGTGGAAACAGCCTCTTGCAGAAATGCAGGGTAAGGCGGCGTACAATAGAACCTTACAGTCCAGTCCTTCCCTGGACCCCGTGCATAGCAGGAGCTTAGTACACCGGGCTGCCCTATTCAGGGTGTGAGCCAAAACTACTGGCGTCGGATAAACCCAACCTTATACACTGCATCCGGTTGTGTAGGTAACTGCAGATAATAAGCAGAATTTAACTGAAAATAAGACGAGTAAACCTTCTATAACATGATAAATTGCATTGATATATAGTGTTTGAAGTTCATTAAGCTGTTAGTGCATATAAGTTAAATCCTATTAATATTACAAAGCACATAAATTAAGTTACTTCACTAAAGACAATCAACAAAAATCAAGGTAAGTACCATGGGAAGGAGGCTCTTGAAAGGGGCATAGATCTCCTCTCCATTGAAAGATCCAACTCTAATTGTTGATGCCTGAGTAAGAGACCCAAAGTAATTGGCTTGTTGCACCTTCTCTTTTGTTGCCCATGAAATTCCTCTACAAATATTCCCCCAAACAAAAAAGCAAAATTCATATTATTTAGAACCCAAAAATGATTGTTAAAAACCTAGTCTTAAATCTTACTACTTCATAGTGGCATACATTATAAAATCAACAAATGAAATTTGATAATATAACAATTGACAAATAGGCATGAAATTAGAAAGAAACTCACTCTTTATTAGCAATAACACCTCCGGTCAAAGTTGAACCATTGTTTCCTCCCCATCCAACAAGCATAACCCTATAAGACAAAAAAAAAAGATCAAAACATTAATGTTAACATGAAACAACAAACACTAAAAAAATACACAACTTTTTGTTTCCAAATCATGGGTCATTTTTATTTATAACGTTAGGGCAAGGTTGTGCGCATCTCGACTGTTTTGCCGGATACCTGCTGCCTACAGAGACAGAGCTAGATTTTGAAATTTATGAGTTCAGAATTCTAAATCTTTTAAGTTATATGGTTCTAAATTAATAATTCGTATATATTTAGCGAATTTTTTAACACAAATACATAGTATGGACCAAAGCTAGTGGGTTCGACCAAACGCGTAGGTTCTACTCTCCCTCCGCCCCCGGCTACTTACCCCAGTACATGTACCGAATAACTCTGTATTGAAAAAATAAAAGATGAAAAACAATCAGAAACATACCCTAATTTGGGAACACAGGTATCAGTTTTGAACTCATATTTGACAGTTTTTGGCTTGACAGTCCATTGATAAGAGCCATTTTTCTCTTCATGAACCAACTCTGTGGTTTCATAATCATACACAGAGTGAATCTCAGTTTCTGTGTACTTCACATTTGGGCTTTCAACCTTAAAATTTTCTATGAACATTTTGTCAAAACACCTGATCAGAACAAATCTAAGAAAATTTCAATTAAGAAAACAAGAACAGGGAAAAAGTGTTTAGACTCCTATTTGCACTCAGATGTTGCTGCTATGGAAGTGTATATATAGACAAAGAGAAAATACAAGTGGCAAGTTGTTAGTGGAGTCCCACTATATAATACATGCTAAGTGGTTATAAGACATAAAGTGAAGCTTAGCCATGCAAAATATTTGAAAAAGCTAGATCCTTCTACCCTTTTATTTTTTTATTTTTTTATTTAAGTTTTACACACTTATGGTGTAAAAATATTTGAAAATCATATTTATGAGATAATTCTTGCTAAAAATTAATTTTTTAGGCCTAGCACATAAGGGGTGCTAGTTAAAAACAATTAGTTGTCCCATTAGATTTACATAGTAGGCTCTAGTGTTAGTCTATATAAACATCACTACGGGTGTTAGGAGACTCACTTGTTCAACGAGAGAACGGCTAGGATTTGTACTCTGCATCCAAAATTAGGATAATTAGACTATGAAAATAGAGGGTCCTTTTGCTACGTGAGAATTCCCGACGACCAATAATTCGAGTTGGCTGTAGATGTTCCGCTTTCGCTAAGAAGATATACTGTAAGTCCTTTTACTTGTTTTATAACAATAATAGATTTAAGTCAGATACACTGATAGTGCAATGAATTTTATATACCATTAGTGGAATTTAACATTAAATAGCATGTTACTTACAATTTAATTCTAGGTTTCTAACTATGACCCATAAAACTTAAACTCGTAATTACAGGTAAATCTCTATAATAAAAATATAAATAACATGTTATCAAAGATTAATATTCATTGATAGTGTAAAATTTTTTTCACTTTCCGTATATATAACTTAATATTTTTTATTTTTTATTTGTAATTTATGGAAGTGAGAGACATGTGAGCTAGGCTTCTCGCGTGGCCAAATGATAAAGTTGATCTAAGGATTTTCTATATTGGGCTGTGGCAGATATTAGAGAGTTTAATTGGTGTTTTTGTCAATTAAGAAGATTAAAAATAACCAAATTGTCATCAGTTTATACTCAAATCTGACTTTAATTATGGTCACTCATGTGCATAACATGGCTTTGGATTCGTTGATTCATTATTTGAAGAGCACTATCAGTACAAAACCATAAAAATTTGCAAGTGTCTGGCCTTTTTACTGTTTCGAGATTGATCTACTTCTTTAATCACCAAGTGTATAGGCTTTTTTATTGTGTCTTGAGTCAGCAGAGATATATTTGCTATATTAATATATTTTTCCTTGCATAGTTTTATAAATAATGGTGGTCTCGACAACTTAATTATTCCACCTGATAAATTTCTACTAGCATATATATCGGGTAATTCTACAGTCAAGACGTAGACAAATAAAAAAAATTACCTAATATTTGCTTCTTTCCCTTGGAAACCAACTAAGGCAACTTCGGTTGAATGTGAAATTCCGCTAATCATTCGTATGAACTCCTAGATCCATGAAGGACATCGCATCTGTAATTTAATATTTACACTTCAAAATCATAAAAAATAAATTTAAAAATAGACAAAAACTTTTTTTCTCGTTCCAAGATCCAAATAGTCTCCAAGGGTAGGAAACTTTCAGATGAGAAGGTACTGGAAACAATAAGGTGACTATGTGGTCTTACATCCTTTGTGGGCTTTGACCCACACACTTGGCAGATTTGTAATGGACCATAATTCATCTCTTTTGGGCTTTCATAAATCATGTGACCTGTGGTGGGCCCAACATTACTACTTTAGCCCTTCACACACAAGTACATAATTAATTTGAGATGGAAAATAAAAAGTATTCTTTTCCTTGAATCAAGTGTGTGGGATTAATTTTATATCTTTCCCATCATGGTTTAAGAGTTTTTGGGGGAAAAGTCCAATGTTAGAAGTATAATCTAGATTGACTGAGCCCAAAAATTTGTATCGGGTCGGTAATTTGACCGAACGAGTATGGAGATGATAGAGAGTAGTTCTCATGTTGTGGTCCATACAAACATAAAGAAAATAGTTAATCACTCATAATATTCACTAAAATTTGAGTTGGATAACGAATTTTTTATAAACGTGCCAAATATGGATGAGAACTATATTATCTATTTAGAAAATGGATAACCAATGGATAACTAATAGATTTAACTTTACATTTGTAAAACCTCAAATTGGGAGTTCTTCAAGTTGGGGAGATTAGAAATTCTTCTAAAAGTGATCATATTCATGAAGCCATGGATAATATGGTTACCCATATTATCCGTCGGTTAACCCGTTTTTTTATCCGTATTATATATGGATAGGGTCGGATAATTTATCTCTTTTTTTATTGCCCGTTTTCGACCCGTCCCATATTCGACCAGCCCATTTGCCACCCCTATGTGCAATGACGTAGAACGGGTCGGTTTACTACCTTTGTGCATGTATGGCCGTTTTATGCCCTTTGCCCGGAGTTTTGGCTACACTCACAATGAGAAGCCTATGGGCTTTGGTCACCGTAAATACTCAGGTAAATTTATATGATACTCGGTGAATCTTAATATAAGCTTATGAATTTTGGTGATGGCCTTTGTGGTACTTAGTTCGAGATAAAGATTGTTAGATGTACAAAGAAAATTGTACATTAAAAGTTGATAAAGAAAAAAATATGACTTATAAGATTCTACGTGAGGTTGTTTGAGAAAAATAATGCAAACTTAGCCCAAAGTAAACAATTTCAAACTATAATAATGGTGCCATTTTGAATGATTTAGCTAAATTATTATTTAATCATCGTAATAACAAGTTGAAGAAGGAAGAAATAAGGTGTATATACCAACACTACGAGTGACAACCAACATTGTATACAATAAATTTTTGTGATTCGGTTTTTTTTTGAATCCTGCGCATAGCGAAAGCTTAGTGCACCGGGCTGCCTTACGAGAAACAAGCACCACAAGACCATTATTGGTGGCCTTTTTTTTGAGTAATTATGAATATGAATCTTAGAACCATACCTTTGTGAAAATTGACATATATCCAAATTTCGTACTATCATAGTAAATTGACAAGAATATATAGCCATAAAAAACAATTAATATTGAAAGTTACTCAATAATGGACTTATCTCTCAAACAAGAGATAACCCTACTCACATGGAAGGTTCTGCTCTCTCTTTGGACGACGTCCTTATTTTTAGGTCTTTGTTATTTTCCATTTCGTTTGACGCGGACGTTTTTGCCATAAAATTCCAAAAAAATAGTAACCCCAAGGGAAAGACATAACCTTTTATGGGTCCTCCTTTATCCGTTATACGAGTCTTAAAATACGCGTGTTATGCATGTATTTTATATTAATAAATAATTTTTTTTAAAGAGAAAAGTATAAATTTTTTAGAATAATAAATATTAATCCTATTCAATTAAGTGTACAACATTCTTTTGTATCTTTCTGGTATAATAAATTATTTTGTCATGAAATCAGAAACTCATAATTGCTGACTGTCTTTGTTGCTTAATTGGAATAAAGAATGATGATTCAGACTTCCGTTTTGTGTGAGACAATTAGGAGAATGTAGTACCCATAAATTTTTATGATTTTTGGGTAAGAAGGAACTTATTTGCTTTGGCTAAAGGAATTATCATTTTTTAAATTCAGAAATTTAATGATTAACTATTTTGAAATCCAAACACCATATTCTTTAACTGTTTAAATTGTCATTTCCTTTCATTTTCTAGAAAATCCAGGCAATAATATTTAGGAAGATTGCTCATGTTTGCTAAAATTTCATTCTTCGTTTATCTAGAAAAGTAGTACTCTCCTATTATTTCCTTACGAAACTTTAGGAATTAAAAAAAAACTTTTCAAGTAAAAAGAAATTTAAATATATAACAATGCTCTCTTTATATTGAGTGTCAGAAAGTGCAAGAATAATATTTGAAAGAAAAAAATAAATATTATATCTAAAATAATAAAATATATTTGCACTTTTATTGGCAGAACATACATAGAGCCTTTACCTCAAAACTGATATAGATTCTTTACCTTAAAACTAATATTGTCCGGCACTTTATCCTCTCTTGTAGGATTAAAATAGGACGCGTGAAAAATGATACCGAAGACATGTGAAACTAAATTAGATGCAACTAATCTTGATTATAGATTTAAAGAAATACTCAAACAAAAAGCAGAATGAAGATAAGTTTATATAAATACACCGTAAAAGAATAGAGTTGAGGGAGAAAAGAAAAGGTCCGAAAGGAAATCTCAATAGTGGAAGTCCCTTGATAAAGGAAACAAAATATGCTATATTACGTACTCTTAGTTTAATAAGGAAGAATTTAATATATAAAATTTAGTTGATTTCAGAATCTTAAATATTAGAAAAATAATTAAATAATTATGTCTAAATATTAGAAAAATAAATAAATGACTATTTTATTTCATGTGAAATCTCTTTTTAAAGGGTATAATAGGCGAACGATATTTCGCTAAGAGTCTTCGTGCATTTAATATAACTAGATTTTAGTGTACGTGCATTGCACGTGTCTATCGTGTTAATCAATAAAAATATATACAAAAAGAATAAATTTATTCTGTATGTACCCCATACACTCCTATAATCTAGGTAAACCGATCTGTATTTAAGTAATCTTCATAGATCGTCATCCAGAAACTCCCAATTTAATTGCTTTTTTGAGTCTTATGTTTATTCTCATCTCAAAGATTTTCATTTTACTCTATACACTACATGAGAAAGTAGGAACGCTCTAAAAGAACTCATCCCACCTGATCCCTTCCTAAATAATTATATTTATATATTACATAATATATATATATATATATATATATATATATATATATATATATATATATCAACATAAAAATATAACATTGCAAAATTTAACATGTAAACTAAAAAAGTTTTAAAAAAAAGGAAAAGGAAAAAGGAATTACCCATAACAAAAGTAGTTAAGAGTTTCTTTTAATGTATTGTCCTTTTCTATTTATGTATAGGAAAAATGAGAATTTAAAATAATTTAATCCTTCTTGAAATATATATTTTCTTTTAATTAACTTAAGATTTTAGGAATTGAAGACATTTTAGTTCCTTCTCTAAAATATGCTTTTCGCATTTATTTATGGTAGGGATTTTAGGAATGTGTTTTTCACTTTTCTAAATCAAGGTCCTAAATAGGAAAGAAATTGAATGAGTATTTTTAAATATTAGGAATGTAAATTGAATGATTAATAGTATATATAGGAAGAAAATTAAATGAGTATTTTGTGCAGTATCAACTCTATTTTAAAGGGGTAAAAAAGACGAAAAATATTTTGCTAAGGACCTTCGTGCTTTTAATATAATATAGATTAAATAATTCGTTTACGAAAAAAATTAGAGAAATTTTCATAAAGCACTGTAGTTTAGAGTATAGTAACTGTAGTTTGCCTAACTACGATTCCTAGCTACTGTTTAATTTTTAGTAGCTTGTATCTCTTGCATTCAAATGCGCAACGAATGCAGCTTGTGTCAATTGTATTCGTTCGTACAACGAATATAACCTGTATCAACTGTATTTGTTCGCACAATTGTATTGATTCGCGTAACGAATACAACATGTATCAACTTTTACCAAGGGAAAATACAAGGATGTATACACAGGATACAACTTGTATCGACAATATACATGGGTGTATACAAAGGATACAATTTGTATTGACTATTGTTCGCGCAACGAATACAACTAAGACGAAATACAGAAATACAAAAAAGTAAAATGCTTTTGTGAGAGTCGAACTCAAGACCGCCACTAACTAAGCTATCCATCTAACCAACCAAGCTACAAGAACTTATTGCTCAATTCAAAACGATTAATCTCTTATTTTATGGATTTACTATAAAATTTAAATATAGCTACAAATGATAAATTTGCTGAAGTATAATTACGAATAACAAATATAATATAAATTTTAATGTGTCACGTAATTTTCCTAAAAATTTACCAGCATTTGATGTTTACGCAAAATTAATTGATACATAACATGTGTCTTGTCAATTTGTTTTTTGTCACTCAAGTATTAGTTGTAATGTGAATTTTTATCTCAATTTATCATATAACCATGGCGAAGCAACGTGGTTTGATCTAAAATATTGAGTGTGGATAAATTATTCTCGAACATTTCTTTTAGTAGAGATAGGAAATTGGTGAAACTTATAGCGTTAATTCCTAGGTGATAAACAAATTCATTGTTATCCAAGTTAATGAGGAATCGTCATTCTATTATAACGAGTATCACTGCAGGTTAGTCTCATAAAATTGCACCGACGTATTGTAATTTTATTTACATTTATTCTACTCTTTTAATTTGATGAAATTATCATTATCTCCCATCGGGGGATTTATGTGAATTTTCCCATCTTCATCTCATTACGATTTTTTTTTTTTTTTTTTTTTTTTTTTTTTTTTTTTTTTGGGGTTTTAACTTAAAGTATGACATGGATAATTCGTTTAAAGATCAAAATCTTGATGTAAAATGTTAGAAAAATAATTTGATAACTCAAAAAGAATTATTCAAATTTAGTGTCTAGGTTCATTCTTTTGATATTATTTTAATAGGTCTTTATTATACTAATCAATTGAATATATTTTAATATCTATAACTGAAAATTTGAATAGCTTTGAATATAATAATTTACTAACCTTGAATGGCTATCATTATGGCCGTAAGGAAATTGTTATTTATAACGTTTTTGGCTTAATTGTCTTTAAAGTTGGTAACGTCTCTTACTGGGAAGATTCCTTACTTTTGTAATGTTTTTGGCAACAATCAGATGTCCATTTTTTGGACTATATATAAGTATACGTTTGTGTTTATTTGGAGAGTGTGAAAAAGTAAAAAATTTCTTCCCCTTCTTGTGCGCTGGGTTTTTTTTTAATTAATTTTTATTGTTTCTGCTTCTAGTTTATATTAGAAGTTCAATCATGGACTATACGCCTAATAATATTCATCACGGTGCGGGCGAAATATCCTTGAGGACAATGTCCTTGACACGCCTCAAGCTAAATTTTATTCTCTATAATTCAATATTTTTACAACAATCTTAAGGATATTTTCACGTTGTGATTATGGAGAATAACGCTACTAATGTTGCTGTTGATGCTGCTACAACCGTTGCACCAGCTGTTTCTGTTGCTGATCCATGACCAATTACCTATGCCAAACCTTTTCCTGATGTTTTGAAAATTGAGGTTTTTGGTGGAGATAATTTTGAGCGCTAGCAGGAACGCGTGCATTCTATTTTGGATATGCATGGAGTGGCATTTGCATTTAATGATCCTAAACCAACTGAAGCAACTTCAATTCAGATGAATCAATGGGTTCATGCTGATAAGGTATGTAGACATACTATAATTTCTACTCTTTCTAACGAATTATTCATTGTCTACGTTTCCTACAAAGAGGCAAAAGAAATTTGGGAGTCAATAATAACAAAGTACACTGTTGAAGACGCTACCAAACAAAAATTTGTAATCCGAAACCACTACAAGTGGGAGATGACGAAGGACAAGGACATAACTGCACAAATCAACGATATCACAAGTTGATTAAAGATCTCAAATATGAAGATATCTCTCTGCCCGAATAGTTTGTTGCTGGTATGCTTATAGAAAAATTTTCCAAATCTTGGAGTGACTACAAACAACAATTGAAACACAAACACAAGCAGCTCTCGCTGAAGGACTTGATCAAGCACATTATAATTGAAAATACCAACCGCAAACAAGATGTCGTTGACGAAGGAAAGGAGATTGCTACAAGAGTCAACCTTGTGGAGTACAACAAGCGACAGAACAAATCAGACAATAGGTACGATAAAAAAAATAGTTATAAGCCCAAAACCAACAATCAAACCTTCAAGAAAAGAGACAACTACTTTGTGTGTGGAAAACTTGGCCACTATGCTGCTCAATGTTGGAAAAGGGCTGGGAATGACAATCCCGTTAAGGCTAAAGTAAATTTAACTGAAGCCAAAGAGGATGACATAATTGTTGCAGTTATTTCCCAACTGAACTTTGTGGCCAATATGAAAGATTGAGTGTTAGATTCTGGTGCCACTAGGCACATATGTGCAAACAAAAAAACTTTGCATCTTACACCCAAGTTGAGGAAGGAGAAGAGGTTGTATATCTTGGTGACTCAAGGACTACTCCAGTTCTTGGAAAAGGTAAAGTTCTTCTCAAATTCACATCTGACAAAACTTTGGAATTGAATGATGTGTTGCATGTTCCTGGCATCCGAGCCAATTTGGTGTCTGTGAGATTATTAGGAAAAATAGAGATGAAGGCAGGGGCGGCTCAAGCACATATGGGGCCTAAAGCCAAAGTTTAATATGAGGCCTAAATTTTAAAAAAAGTTATAAGATATGTTTTTATTTGAAGTCTATTCTTCTAACTTTTTGAGATATAAAGTTGTTAATAATTTGTTTTGTAATCAATTTTCTCTAATAATTCTTGCTCGATTGATAATATAGCCAACCTATCTAATATTACTTGGGATATTGTTGATCTTAGATATATAAGATTTTACAAAGCAATAGAAGTATAGAACTATTGGAAGCTTAAAAGTATTGTTGAACACTTGAAGTAGTGAAATCTTGGAGAAAGAAGGTGAGTAATGAAATCTTGGAGAAAGAAGTGAGTAAGAATATCAAAGAGAAACACAAAAAATATGAAATATGAAGAGATTGGAAAAAAAGAAAGATTGACTTGGACAAATTAAGGAAGAGAGAGCAAATTTCTTTATGAAGGAGTAAAAAATAAAAAATTAAAAGTTATGAAAACTATTCATTTACACATTTTTAAGTAAGTCAAATTATTGTTTTATTTATATATCTAAAAAGTTTAGTTTCCTTTATATTAAAAACTCTAGTTTTTTTATTTTTATTTTTTAAATATCTATGAACCTATTACTTTTTAAAAATGGGGCCTCCTAAATTTGCGGGCCTAAGACACACACCTTACTCCACATGAGGTTGGAGTTGGCCCTGGGTGAAGGTTTCTTTTGAATCTGATAAGGTCGTGTCGACCAAGAATAATAATTTTATTGGCAAGGGTTATTGTAACCATGGCTTGTTTGTACTCAATGTTATGAATGAAAATGCTAGTTCTTTTGTTTACTTGATTGATTCTTTTAATTTATGGCATGCTAGATTAGGACATGTTAGTTTATCTTATATTAAGAAAATGGATCCTGAAAGTCTCATTTCACATATTAATTATTCAAATATTGATAAGTGTGAAGTTTGTGCCGAAGCTAAACAAACTAAGAAATCATGTGCTTCTGTATTTAGAAAAATTGTTAAGTTTAATCCATACTGATTTAGGAGACTTGAAACAAACTATGATTAGAGGAGGGAAAAAATAAATGAGACTTTTATAGACGATTTTTCTAAATATACATAAGTTTATTTGTTGAGAAATAAAGATGAAGCTTTTGATAACTTTTTAATTTATAAATCTGAATAAGAAAATCAAAAGAGTTAGATCCAATAGAGGTGGTGAATTTATTTTGTTGAATGATTATTGTGAAGGTATAATACATGAGATAACTCCGCCATATTCTCCACAATCAAATGGTGTAGCAGAAAGGAAAAATAGGATATTGAAGAAAAAGACGAATAACATGCATGTTAGTTCTGGTGCCCCCGATAATCTTTAGGGTGAAGCCATTTAATCTGCTTGTCATTTACAAAATAGGATTCCTTTTAAACAAACGGGTAAAACGCCTTATGAGTTGTGGAAGGTTATCCCTAACTTGAAATATTTGAAGATGCGGTGGTACCTTGCTAAAATTATGTTATCCGATCCTAAGAAAAAAAAATAGGATCTAAAACATCTGATTGTATAGAAAGTAGTACATCATATAAATTTTTAGTAGTCAAAAGTGATGTGCTTGAACACAATACTTTTGTTAAAACAAAAAATGTTGAATTTTTGAAAATATTTTTCCTTTAAAATTTGAGAATATTTCTGATGCTCTATTATTCCAAGTCATAATATTACTCAAGTTCCTATTATTCAAAATGATTTTGAAAGTGAGGAATTAAGAAGAAGCAAAAGACCAATGAATGAAAAATCTTTTGGTAATAATTTTTATACTTATCTCGTGGATAATGATCCTTTGACATATTCTAAAGCAATTTCTTTATCTGATGCCTCATTTTTGGAAAAAGCTATTGACGTAGAAATAAATTCAATTTTACAAAATAAAACTTGGATTTTAGTTGATTTACCTCCGGGAGCTAAACCCATTGGTTGTAAATGAACTTTTAAGAAGAAACTCAATTTAGATGGTTCTATTGACAAATACAAAGCTAGACTAGTTGCAAAAGGTTTTACTCAACATCAAAATGTTGATTATTTTGATACTTACGCTCTTGTAACTAGAATATTTTAAATTCGTGCTTTACTTGCCTTGCTTCTATTTATAAACTTTTTATTCACCAAATGGATGTTAAAAATGCATTTTTAAATGATGATTTAGAAGAGAAAATTTACATGGAGCAACCTGAGGGTTGTATAGTGTCTTGCCAAGAAAACAAAGCATGTAAATTGCTAAAATCTTTGTATGGTCTAACCTAAACAGTGGCATGAAAAATTTGATCAAGTATTGGTTAATGATGGTTTTTCATCAATTGAAGTAGATAAATATGTCTATACAAAATGTGTAGATGGAACATGTTTTATTATTTGCCTTTATGTGGATGACATGCTTATTTTTAGTTCTAGTCTTGATTTGGTACATAAAACTAAAATTTTCTTGTCTTCTAATTTTGAGATGAAAGACATTGGAGAAGCTAGTGGTATTTTAGGCATAAAAATTATAACAGATGGCAATAGTTTGATGTTGACTTAAGAACATCATGTTGAAAGAATTCTTAAAAAATTTAATAATTTTGATGTGGTACCTGTAAGCACTCCTTATGATGCTAGTAGTCGATTAAAAAAAAAAGGGGAGATGCAGTAGATCAAAATAAATATGCTCAAATTATTTGTAGCCTAATACATTTGATGAATTTTACTAGACCTGATATTGTATATGTTGTGTGTAGATTGAGCAGAAATATTCAAAACCCGAGTCATGATCATTGGAATGCATTACTGAGAGTAATGAAATATTTGAGAGGTATCATGAACAATGGTATCAAATATAGTAGATTTTCCACTGTACTAGAAGGATACGGTGATGCTAACTGGATCTCTAATTTAGATGAGATAAAATCCACTAGTGGTTGTGTGTTCACCCTTGGAGGGGTGTTGTGGCATAGAAATCAGCTAAACAAACAATAGTAGCTAGATCAACCATGAAATCTGAGTTTGTAGCATTGGAATTGGCCTGCAATGAGGCTGAGTGGTTAAAGAACCTTCTGGCAAGTATTCTACTAGAAATAAAACCGACACCTTCTGTGTCGATGCATTGTGATTGCCAAGCTGTAATAGCCATTGCTAAAAATAAATCCTTCAATGGGAAGAGTAGACATATCTAATTGATACATAATATGCTAAAACGGCTGCTGAGAGATGGAATTATTTCCATAGATTATGTGAAGTCAGAAGTGAATTTGGTCGATCCTCTGACTAAACCTTTGGGAAAAAAATTAATATCTGAAACTTCGAGGGATATGGGACTATTGCCAATTTGAGTTATATCAACAATGATGGTAACCTCTATGTGATTGGAGATCCCGTGAAGTAGGTTCATATAGGTAATAACAAGTCATTATGTGATGATCCACATTAAGCAAATGGAGCACATAGTTGATCTACTACACTACACGTGGCAGTTGGTAGAACATATGAATTCATCACAGTTGATTATTGTGTAGATTCGTAGCACCACAATTTTTAATTCAAGCAGTACTCTGAAACACGTCTTTCCTTCTCCGACTACCATTATTAATTTGAGTAGGTGTCAAATTGTAGTATCTCAATTCATGTTGGAAACTAACTGTGAACAAAAAGGGGAATTTTTCGGAAAAAAGAATGTAAAAAATGAGGAAGAAACAAAGAAAAAAAAAAGAGAGGAAAGAACGAGATTTCAGAAAGCAGGAGCAACCTGATACGAAAAAATAGCTCCAAACCTCACCCAAACTGCCATGAAACCTCATCCCTAAACCTCCGTTTAGACAAACTTTATACTTCATCAAAAAGCCACGAAAATTACTCCCAAACTCCAACTGAAAACGACACAAGCGTCGGCGATGGAGTACTACCTCCACGACTTGCCGTCGTCATACAATCTGGTGCTTAAAGAAGTTCTAGGTCGAGGTCGCTTTTTGAAATCAATTTTGTGTAAAAACAACGAAGGACTCGTGCTCGTAAAGGTCTATTTCAAAAGAGGCGATTTCATTGATTTGCGAGATTATGAGCAGCGTCTTTCCAAAATCCGTGACATCTTCACCTCCCTTGATCATCCACATGTTTGGCCTTTCCAGTTCTGGCTTGAAACAGATAAAGATGCTTATTTGTTGAGGCAATACTTCTTTAACAATCTACACGATTGTCTTAGTACTCGACCTTTTCTCTGTGTTGTCGAAAAAAAAAAAGTGGCTTGCTTTCCAGTTGCTTTATGCAATGAAGCAGAGTCATGAACATGGAGTATGTCATGGTGATATCAAGTGTGAGAATGTGCTAGTCACTTCTTGGAACTGGCTTTATCTTGCAGACTTTGCATCGTTCAAACCCACTTATATTCCACATGATGATCCTCCTGATTTCTCATTCTTTTTTGATACCGGTGGACGAAGGCGATGCTATCTTGCACCCGAGATTCACAAGTGCTGTTCTGCGTGGAAAAAGTTGGGAGTTTCCTCTGCCGCCTTTTGGACAAGGGTGACGTTTCAAGGTTGGGAACGTCCCGTTAGCGAGGTTGTACTTTCTTCAACTCGCGATCATTAATTTTTAGTGCCTTTGACGCTTGTGAAGTGTCACCAAAGATTTGAAGCCTTCGGACACAAAGTTTCAAGGCGAAAGTTTGTTGGAATCTTGAATTTGGTTGCAAAGCAAAGTATCCGATCTAACCTTTGCTTGAGGGATTAGGAGTTGTATCCTATTTGTTAATTGCTTCTTGTTGAGTGCGACGTATAGGCATGGTGACGAGTATCTATACGTCTGTGTCGAGCATGACCGTGAGTTTTAAATGGATAGTTGTTGTGATTCTTGTTCAAATTGCTGAATTTTGTTCTTGGTATTTTTATGTGGAAATGGGAGTTCACGTGAGGATTTGCTACGCTGGTTTCTTCGTTACAGTTGCTCCTCTTTGTTATAGGTTTAGATTTCTTCTGTAGGTATAAAGTCAATTGCTAAATAGATTAGTTGAATAAGGATTTGTTAAGAATTAAAGGGTCCAGTGTCATATTAATGGGTCATGTTTAAACTTAAAATAATGATAATTAGATTTGGAGATTAATTGTAGATGGAACTGTTTCAATTGTGGGAATATGTTAAAGCCTTAATTGATGATTGTCGATGTTGAGCAAGAACTAAGTTTATTTATTATGGACTTTAATTATAATTGAGTATTAGCATTAGTTGAGCTGAGTAGAAGTTGAGTTAAGATTGGTCATAGCTGATTCTCGCTTGCCGGGATGTTTGCTTTGATATTCGGGATTTCTTGTGATTTTTGTGATGACTTGTAAATGGGAGCGGGTGGTATGCCTACCATAAAATATGATGTAAACGGGAGCGGGTGGTACGCCTACCACAAAATATCATGAAATGGGAGCGGGTGGTACGCCTACCACAAGATATGAGAAATGAGATCGGGTTGCACGCCTGCAACAAGATGGAACTGAAGGTGAAAGTTGCTTGTATTTCTCATTATTCGTGCTAGAAGTTAAATTGTAGTTTCCTTATTATTTTTTTGATGATCTGTTTTATCTGCTACCCCGAAGCATGTTTCTCTTCTCCAGCTTTAATTGTTTAATTACTTCTATCTTTCCGCTGTAGATGTATATATATATATATATAGCTTCACAGGTCTATCTGGAGTGTGGTCCTAGCCTCGTCACTACCTAGCCGGGGTTAGGCCAGGCACTTACCAGCACATGGGGTCGGTTGTGCTGATACTACACTCTGCACTCTTTTGTGCAGATCCCAATGCTGCAGATTTTGGACCATAGTGGGCTTCCAGCTTCTTGCTTATCAGGCGACCCGAGGTAGTCCTACAGGCGTCCGCAGGCATTGGTGTCTCCCGCTATCTATTCTACCTGTTTCTTTCATGTAGTCCCAGAGACAGTACTTTGTTATTTCTTTTAGACCCTTATTTGTTGTACTCTTAGACAATCTGTGAAGCTGTGACACCAAATCTTGGGCAGTTTTGTTAAGGAGATTTTATTAGCGGTATTTTAAAGTTTGAAATTTTATTATTTCGCTCGTTAAGTTATGTTGTTTATTAGTTGTTCGTTTTAAGTTGTAATGAATTTAAAAATGAAAACAACGCGAATAATTCGGTTGATTGGCTTGCCTAGCTCTCACTGGTAGGTGCCATCACGACTCCGGAGGGTGGGAAATCCGGGTCGTGACACATTAGTTGATCATATAAGCACTATTTAATTATGTCCCTTTCTATGGTGTGTGTATATATAGTACTAGACTGCAAGAAATGGGAGGCTGAGTTATTAAACTCTTAATCTAATAATCCATAGCCTTTTATAGGTGGTGTATTATGCTGCAGAATTCACTTGATGGATGGACCTATATGAGTGTGGAGCGGGGCTGCTCCTATGAAATTTATGGAAAATAATTTCTAGAGCACTCATGAAAACCAGGTGCATGCATGGCCTGTTAGTGCAAACCGCGACAAATAACAAAGTGTGTGCGAGTAGAATGTGATAGATAAGATACTAAACTTACAAAAGAATTCTTGGTTCATAGAAGTTCTAAACTTCATCAATTGTTCTGTAAGTTTAATCTTATTTTATCTAGGTCTGGTCCATAGTCAATGAAACACCAGATTCGACGCATTATGCTCATTTGTGAAAACCCAGCAAAACTTCATATTTTATTCTATTCCTTAATATTCTTTTTGAGTTATGTGGGGGATTGTTAGAAAAGTAATTTGATAACTCAAAAAGAAATATTCAAATTAATGTCTAGGTTCATTCTTTTGATATTATTTTAATAGGTCTTTTATTATACCAATCAATTGAATATATTTTAATATCTGTAGCTGAAAATTTGAATAGCTTTAAATATAATAATTTTTTAACGTTGAATGGCTATCATTATGGCCGTAAGAAAGTGGCTATCATTATGGCTGTAAAACAATTGTTGTTTATAACGTTTTTGGCTTAATTGCCTTTAAAGTTAGTAACGTCTCTTACTGGGAACTAAGGCTGTATAGTGGTCCGGGTCCGAGCCTAAATGGGTCAAACGGGCCTGGTCTGAGGCGGTCCCGGGTCAAACGGTCCCGGGCCTAATGGGCCAAATGAGTGGAACCGGCCCACTGCGGTCCTAAGCCCACATGGTCCCGGGCTAAATGGGCTGGGCCCGCAGGTCTAACGGGCCTAAACGTGCTTTTTTGTTTCGGACTATTTTTTTTTATCTAGAAAATTTCTTGTAAACTATATATGTATATACTAATATAAATTGCTTATATATATCTATATAAATGTATATAGTATATATTGTGTATATATATTGCCTTATATCTAAAAGCATGCCACGACTCACCGATTGGGGATTATCATGGAGGAAATCGAACGGCGGCTAAGGTTCTTGAATGTGGTTACAATTGGCCTTCAATCTATCATGATGCCAATGGTCAAGGCTTGTGACCAATGTCAAAGAAAAAACCGAACAGAAAAAAGAAAAGAAAAATGGAACGAACCGAAAAGGCATTTGCGGCCCGCAAAATTGAAATGCGGTCCGCATTTTAGCCGCATAACTAAACCCTTCTTCAGGCTGAAGACGATGAAGAAATGCGGTGACATTTGCGATCGCATAATTAATATGCGGACCGCAGAGTAACCTAAACCGAAACAGACCACCCAGTTAAAACCTTGCTATCTGCGGTTGTTTTGCGATCGCGTTTGCCACTTTGCGGTGGAGTTTACGATCGCATTGTGTTATTTTGTTAGGTGTGTGTGCAAGTCAATTCTGCGATGGTTATGCGGTCCGCATAGTGGTTATGCAATCGCATAACCCATCCCAGACTGAGGTCCAGTACTGCATAGTTAAGATTGCGCCAAGTGTGCGGTCCCCATAATGGTTATGCGACCGCAAAACATGTCGCATATTTTTTTACTTTTTCTTTGAATTCTTCTGTTTTCTTTGTATATATTGTATATATTGTATATATATATATATTGCCTTATATATATTGTATATATGTATTAGATATATAATATATATACTATATCATATTTAAACACAAAATAAATTGCAAAGAAATATTCAAGGGAATGTCTTATAATTTTTATTATTACGACATTAACAAAAAATAGCAATATCTTTCTTAGTCTTCCTCCCCCATGGAATGAGCACAACAAGGTACTAATACCACCATTAAAAGGAAAAAAAACTAAGGAAGATGTGCCAAAATACAAGTTACATATTAGTCTATATATTATCTCTAACAAATCTTAAACCCTTCAAGGTCCGGAAGACTTTCCGTTGGCGGTGATGAAAAAGAAGCTTGTTCATCACCGCTTCCGGGCGAAGCAGCATCCTGCGCAAGTTCCGCTAGTATTTCTTCATAAGCTTCGTCTATCTGCGGTTATGATTCTGCAAGTCCAAAATTTCTTCTTTCCGAACTGATCCAATCTCTGAAGAGTACTGATTCTTCCAAGCTCTCCCTCATAGACGCTCTATGATCACCGATTTGAAGTCTCGCTTGACTGAAAGCGCTCTCCGATGCCACTGTTGAAGCTTGAACACTTAGAATATCTCGAGTCATCCTTGAAAGAACCGGATAGTTTTTGTTTGTCATTCTACCATTCCAAAACATCGAAGGAGCCGTCGGGATTCTCTGATTCAAGTCCCTGCGACAAATAAACTTATAAACTTGAAGCTCATTTAGTTGTGAACTATCACCAATATTATCACCTTGAGAACCCCTGACTCCGTCCAAACACTAAGGGCTTTTAGGCCTGCAGTCCTTTTAGATGATTGCGAACTAGACGAAGTAGGAGTTGGAATATCTGGTCTAGCATGATCTAAGGCAAGTTGATAAGCATTATAAATTGTTTGCGCATTTATTTTAATTGAGGCTTTTTCATCTCCAAGTGTAGCAAATTCCTCAGCTGAAAGTGATAAAGCGTTATAAATTTTTGAATACCAAAAGTGAGGACCTCCTAATTTCATTATAGGATTTAACACTGCAGCAACACCAAAAATAGGGGGGATAGGAAAAAATATTTTTTAAACTTAGCTTTCATAGAATTAATAGCTTGTTGATAAATTACCCCACCCTCTAAAAATTGAGTAAATAAATCTGCAAGTCCTACAATATAAACTAAACAGTTAGAAATAGCAGGATAATATTGCCCAGATAATTCATTTGTAGCAACATGAAATTATTCTAAAAAGTCTACAAGCATTTTAACATTAGTCCAATCTTGATTTGTAAGGTGCTCATCATCATCATCATCATCATCATCACCTACACGAGCTATACGTTGCGCTTATTGGGTTTCTATTTTCATATGCAACAACTAAACTTTTATACATGTAATTCCATCTAGTCGGACAAGGTTTAGGAACCTTTCTTTCTCTAAGGCCAAATTCATCATATTTTTTAAAATAGTCTCTAAGTCTACTTCTACGGTTTGAATAAAATAGCCAATTAAGACTCATTTTTAACCTTTTCAATTTCTACATTTAAAACTTTCATATCATCATCGAGGATTAAATGGTAAATATGAAAAATACATCTAACATGAAAAATATTACTAAATTGCAAGATTTAGTGTAGTTGTAAGCAAGCCTATAGCATTAGTGTTACTAGAAGCATTATCCATTAAAACCGACATTATTTTATCTCTAATGCAAAAATATCTACAAATATCTGCAACTGTGTTAGAATAAACTTACCTGTGTGGCGTGAATTAATTATTCTATAAGCAATAATGCGCTTTTGCATTATCCACTCCTCATCTATCCAATGACTTGTAATGGTTAGATAATCACAGTCATTAGCACTTCTACCAATATCAGTAGTAATAGCAACGCGACAATCTATATGAGTAAATAAATAGTGCAAATATTGTTCATATTCATGTTTATATTTATAAATATCGCTCTTTACGGTTGCGTGAGGCCATCCTTTATAAGTAGGATTATAAATTCTTCTAATATAATGCACAAAATGAGGGTTAGAAGGAAAACTATAGGGTAACCACATAAAAGTAACCATTTTTGCTAATTCTTCACGATCTTTATTTGGATTGTAATATAAAATGTCACCGGTAACAGTGTTAATTCCCGGTTGAACGAGATTTGAACCTGTACTAGGGTGAACTGTAGTGTCTACTCTTGTCCCCTCTTCCGCAGCTTTCATTTGTAAATATCTAGCTTTATCTCTAGGGTGTTTCAATATGTGCCTAGTCAAACTGCCTGTACCGCTACGGTTGCAAGTAAATTTATGAGCCATCAAAGACCCACAAGTTTTACGCTTAGCCTTATTTTGTTCTCTTAGTTGAGTAAAAAAGTGCTGAACAAGAGATGTTTCGGGCCGTTTAGAAGGTTTTCTATTAAAAGTAGGGGTTACTACAGGAGGGTCAGGCGGGGCATCAGTTGGGTTATTAACAGGACTAGTAGGTGTATCATCTAAATCCGGCTGCGTTTCATCTAAATCATCATTTTCCTCATCATTTTCAAAGATAGTTTGATTAGGATAAAGAGCATTCATAACTTCTTCATCTAAATTGTTGACCTGGTGCAACATCATGGCAAAATTGACTATCGGAAAATTGAAAACAAGGGTTATCACTATCAAAAATAACAGGTGGAGGAGTAGTAGCTTGGCGACTAGATTCGCTAATTTTTGATTTTTCCTTACCCGTAACACCAAATATTTTTTTCAAAGAAAAATCCATATTGATTATAATTAAACTAAATAAAACAAAATCAACAACAATATTAAAAATTAAAGAGTTGGAACGAGTTTACCGAATTGACGAACAACTTCTTGAAAATTGAATGTTGTTGAAAACTTGAAGACTAAAATACTTCAATGCACCAACTTCACAATTTTTCACGAAATTGCAATAATAAAGTAAGCAATTATAAAATTAGAGAGAGATTGAGAGAGATTGATGAATTTGTGAGTAAAAATGAAAGAATGAGGGGGTATTTATAGTTGAGAATAGGGAAAAAGTGTATTTATAAAAAGTTTGGGGTTAAAATAAAGTTTGGGGGCCAAATGATTATTTTCTGAAGTTTCAAACGGCTAGAAATTAAAGCCAACGACTAGATTTTAAAAATCTGACCGTTGGCCATTTTAGAATTTTTTTTAAAAAAAATATAGCCGTTGGGCCTGTTTGGCCCGTTTGGCCCGCCCAGGCCCGCCTGACAGTCCCAGGCCAAATGATCCCGGACTTACGGGCTATTTGGTCCGGATCGGCCCGCGATAGGCTTTTGCACCACTAAGGACCGGCCCATTTGGCCCGTTTGACCCGCAGTTCCGGGTCGGACCCGGACCACAATAAAGTCCTACTGGGAACCTTAATTCTGTAACGTTTTCGGAAACAATCAGATGTCATTTTTTGGACTATATATAAATATATGTTTGTGTTTATTTGGAGAATGAAAAAGTAAAACTTTTCCTCCCCTTCTTTTGGGCTGATTTTTTTTTATCAATCTTTATTGTTTCTGCTCCTAGTTTATACTAGAAAATCTTGTTAAATCTTGGGGACTTTATATTATTCATTATGGTATGGACGAAAGATTATTGAGGATAATATTCTTGATACACTTCAAGCTAAATCTTATTCTCCATAATTCAAATATTTTTACAACATAGAAAAGATCAGTATTTTAGGAGGGAAAACTAAATATTAAAATGTTAGATACTTTATAGATTTTACCATTTTTGTCCATTTATATATTTTTGAAGTAAAAGCATCTACTAATTCTATGCTAATTAAGTTCATTTGCAGAGTAAAAAACTTATTATGAGATAAAAATCACTATCCTTATTCTCAAAGGTGAGTAGTTTTATTGCAGCTGAATTATTTATTTTATTATTTATAAAATTTTATTTATAGTTAACGAGAACCACCTTCATTATGTGTTTCATGTTTAAGTTGTCGCATGTTTATTAAAATAATTTAGATAAAATAAAAATAAAAAGAGAAGAGGATTCTAGTCTAGTTTAAATGCATTAGTCTAGAATACTTTTGTGATTCCCACTATCATGCACTGAATATGAAGTACTAGCTTTTGTATGTTCGAGAAGAAAATAGTTTTTTCTAAATATTAAAAAGGAGAACTGCTGGACCTCTTTACTAAAATGATTGGGTTGTATATGATGCATGAAAGTGAAATAACACATCCTAACTATTTTTGGGCTGATAGTTAAAAAATAACCAACTAAAGTTATTAAAAAATAATTACTATTTTACTGTAACACGAAAAATTCTAGTATAATATATTGAAGATTGGTGCACATGTATATGAACTTTCAACATATTATGTTGGAACTCCAGCACACGAAAAGTTCCAGCATAAGATACTGGAGATTGGAGCACCTTTATATGAACTTCCAGCATATTATGCTGGAACTCCAGTATATTATGCTGGAAGTTCACATGTAAAAATTCGAACTCCAGTATATTATGCTGGAATATTTTTCGAATTTTGAACAATATTTTCGTTCAGATTTATCTTTACATGAAAGTAGCTAAACTTTAATTACTTTTGAAACTGTGGCTATTTTTCAATTACCACTTGTAAATCTGGCTATTTTTGAATTTCAGTCTGCTTATTTAAAAGGTAACCTGATGCAAAAAGCATTCTGCATTCACATAAGATTTTGGGAAGGATTGTATCCTAAGGGGTATGACGTAGACAGGCTATCCTAGAGGTAGGGGTGGGCGTTCGGGCAGTTCAGATTGGATATGAAAATTCCGGTTTGGATTTTTAAATTTCGGATTAAAGAAATGACAATCCAAATCCAATACAAATAAGCTCGGATTGGATCGGATTTTTTAAGTTCGGTTTCGGTTTAATCGGTTTGGATATTTTGAATTTCGGTTTTGAGCTTATAAATTGAGTTGTTTCTTCATTTTATAAAAATAAATATCCAAATGAAGTACTCATGTTAAATTGCCTGAAAAGTTTCTCATTCTCACTGCAATCATCCAAATAAAGTATTCTAATTATAAAATTATTTTCAAGAAAATGCAATAAAGACATCAATAAGGCTAATTAGAAGTAGCAAACAATGTCCAAATAGAAAGTATTCTGACAGTAACTTAGTAATTAATATTGAATATATAAGATAATATCTAATATGTAGGGTATTGAATTTATTATTATTGGAATATGGATAATGGACTAAATATAAAGTATAAGAATTTCAGATTTTCGGATATCAAAAAATCCGAAGTACCAAATCCAATATTCAATCCGAAATTCAAAAATTTTAAAAATTAAATCCAAAAGCCGATCCATAATCCAAAAATTCGAATTTCAGTTTGGATTTCGGGTTTGCCCAAACTATACCCACCCCTACCTAGTGATGTCAAATTGGCAGGGTGGCTAATTTTAGGTGGGTCAAAATAGGTTGAGTTGATAAATTTGACCCGCCCAAAAGTTACTTGGGTTGAGATGGATTGGGTCAAAATGGACTAAAATTTGGGTCATAATCCAACATGTCCAACTCTTACCGAGCTTATGAATTGTATAATTACTAAATATGACTTTTTCCTTTTGTTATGTCATATATAATATATCAAACCAAAAAAAATTAATAAAATGGACGGTTCGACAACCAACCCAACTTTGGGAGAGGGAGGGAGGAGGGGTTGGGCGGGTCATTTGGGCTTGGGCTAAATTTGACAGCCCTAGATTATTCTAATGCAAGCACTGGTGATTACTTTCGCGGCTCGAATCCGTGACCTATAAGTCACACGAAGACAACTTTACAGTTGCTTCAAGACTCCCCTTAAAAGTCTACTTATTTTTGACTATTTTTTTTGTTAAAGTGAATGTTCTATAAATTGACACAGTTAATACATGTGTTTTGCGTGATTGAGTTACGCCCTAGGTCTATTTAATATTCATCAATGTTCTCCAAATCCGCCATCTCTTTTAGGAAGGAGGGAGTACTTTTCTTCTCGTTAAGTCAATACTCAATATATTAAATCTACCTCTTTCCCAGGGGAGTTTCCTATTAATTTAGCATATGATAATTCAATTGACTCGAATATTGATAAACAAAGCCGGCACAAAAAGAAAAAGGGTAAAAGAACAGAGAAGGAGAAGAAATGGAAGTTAATATTTTTTTCTTGTTTTTTTAGAGAAAGGAATAAGAATTGAAAATTGTATAATGAATCTGGATTTTCTATCCCCACATGTATCTTAGATTTTCTCATGGATCCATTGAATAAAACTAGTAAAAACGAACAGTTTGTTAATACAAATTGAATCTTTTGCCGCCTAATCTTCGCCAGAAATTGTGGATATTCAATTTTATTTTCTAATGCCCACATGTTTTATGGTTGATCTTTATTTTGTAACATCCTTTGGCTTTATCAAAACCTTAATTTTTGAATGTTCTTAAGATCTAGATTCAGGTCACGAGCTGGTCAATTGCCTGGTTGTATTTGATGTTTATCACTAATCAAAATCACAAGTACTTTGTTTTATTTTAGTTGGCCCTATTGGAATGGATATCGAATTCAAGATGTTAATTATTTCGACTTTTGCATGATATCATATACATATATATAGAGAGGGAAGGGTTGAAGAGAATATATAAATAAGTTATTTTGATAGAGATAACACGACAAATAATTTTTAATAAATTTAAATTCTTAGAAAATTAAAGTAAATGTTATACTCTATTATTAGTGGAATTCGTCTCAAGTATGTTGAAACAACATAACTCAAAATAGAAAGAATATCTATATGCCATGTAAATTTGAGATAGAGAAAGAGGTTCAACTCCAAACAAAACAAAAATTTTAGGTGATATCTTCTTATTTTTTTGAATTTCTGTGAACTTACAGAAGTATTCAATAATTATGCTCATGGAAAATAATAAATCCTTCGATTGAAATTGTCGAAGTATACATAAGTAATTAATCTGAACATCATCGTTCATTTTCATTAACTAAAATAAAAAAAAATTGAAATAGAAGGGTGTCTGTCTAAATATATATATCTATATATATATATCTTACGTTGACTCAAGGTGAAATTTTGGATTACCTCTGATCTTTTCTTTCCTCGTCTTTAAGAAAACCAAACAAGAGAAAAGACAACCTTAAAAACTCTCTTTTTGTTTCACCTCCTTCTTTGAAAAATTATGTTGGATATATAGCTAAGTTCTTTGAACACACAAAAGACAGCAACAGTACTGCCATGCAAATGAAGATATATACAACTCATACAAGGTCGGTCACCAAAATAAACATTAATTTAGAGATTATAATGGTAGATCAAGAAAATCAAAAACATAAAAGAGACGTTAACTTCAAGCCAAACTATTATTCAACGTTGTCCATCAAAGTAGACCACCCTTATCAAACAAAACCACTAATTGTTATTCTTAAAAAACAATGTACGCGTTTGTAGAATCTGCTAATTGAACAAATCTTGTCTGTACCAATTAATCATATACTTAAAACATCTTCTATATATACTTCACACACATACAAAAACTCAAACGCTACTCTTTCATATGATCACAAACCCTCCTTGATAAATCTTGACTAGGTCTACTCAGCAGTACTAGTTTGTAGTCTCTATTGACCTAAAACACTAAACTTTATCAATCAACTCGATCTGACCTCTGAAACTCTGTTCTCATATTCTTGCAGTCTTTATTGACGTGAAACACGAACTTTATCAATCAACTCGATTTGACTTCTAAAACTCTTGTTCTAATAGTACTTCTTGTTTCTCGTTCCAGGAGTACTACGTATATACCAATGGAGATATCATTGAAGATGAATAACTATAAGGTGGAGATTTTTCCTATATTTATTCATGAAAAATATAGGAAAAACAAACTCATTATGGGTGGCAATCAAATGAAAATCAAGGCAAATATGCAGTCGAAGAAATCCAATAGTAATTTCTATGAAGTGCTTTCTCTGCGTTCATCAAATGTAGGGTCTGAAGAGATAAAAAAAGCTTATAGATGCATGGCTCTTCAATACCATCCTGATAATTGCCATAATTCAAATAAAGAAGAATCCACGAGACGATTTATTGAGCTGAGAAAAGCATATGAGACTCTTTCTGATCCAATTTCTCGTCAAATATATGATTCTGAGCTGAGCTTAATGGATTCTTTTGAGAGTGAAGTGATTTGGAGACAATCTAAGGAAAATAGGAAGACAGTTTTAACTAAGGAGATGTGGGAAAGACAGCTTGATGGGTTGAGAAGACGATCTTGTAATAGAATGGAGAAAAAGAAAAGTATGTTCAGCTAGAAAATAAGTTAAATTTGTATTTTTTTTAATAAGTATTGCTATTATCTTTGTATAATTTATGCTTATGATAAAGATATGATTGTTGGATCATTTTTTATTTTTTTTTATTTTAGTACAGTTCACTTGCGCTACTTGTTACCAATGTAACGCCTTATTAAGTTTTATGCATTGACAGAATGGAGTATAAAATATGGACCTGTAAGTTTGATACTAAAAATTATTTATACAATCAGATTACTTCAAAAATAATTGCAGATAACTTTATTAGAACACATTAGTTGGTAATTTAAAATAAATTATAAGTAATCTATATGTTAAATAATACTGATAGGTTAAAAAAAACATTACACTGTCAGTGGATTAAATCCTAAAAATATTGACCTAATCAGGTCATGTATACGAGATCTACCTATGTTTTGTAGGGAACATGTTAAGTTTAACTTCCAATATTTACTTTTAGTACTAATACCTTTATTGAATGTGCTCTTCTTATTTCACTGTCAGAGGAGTTATTGGACAGTTTAATGAATGTACTCTTCTTATTTCACATTTTGACATTCAACAAAATAAACCAATTTGATTAGCGTGACCAAAACCTATCTCTAGTTCAGTTTCTTGTAGTTATAAATGCATACCAATGAAGTGGACACAAGTCAAACAAGTGGACACCAATGATTTATGCATCAGCTAAAATTAGCTCATTTCTAAGTTCGGCCCATTTTGAACGGTGAGTTGTCTTCTATTTAAAATATATTCATAATTTATAATATGTTTTAAGATTAACATTCACCAAAACTATAAGAAATATCCTAAATTATTATGTCCTAAATTTTTTGGCTTCTAATATAGAATTGAGGAATTTGTTCACATTTTTGGGCTGCTAATTTGAAATTCAGGACACTTTTCAGGACTAAGTGTTTTGAATTTTTGAACTGCTAATTTAAAATTCAGAACATAAGATTCGAATTTCTGGACACAATATTGAACTTTAAGACATGATATCCTGAAGTTTGTACTTTAAGGTTTAAATTTCAAGACGTCATGTCCTGAAGTTTGAACGAATTGGTTTTATCTTTAAATACATTGTAACCTGTGGATATATTTAAAATAGTATGCTTAAAAGTGGCTACCTTGTGTCATTTCCACATGAATTTACCCAAGTTATATTCGCAAAAATTGCACTGACGCCCTATTTGGTTGCCTCCACTTTAACCTGTATCCACTTTTTAATTTTTTTTTTTAACTTGTACTCTCTTTTTAAACAACTTCAGCCATTCTTCTTCTTTGGGTGACACTGATTTTATATGGTGTTTGTGAATATACTTTAAAGTAGTTTATGATATTTTACAGTGGTGAGCTATTGTGGCGCTTTATTTTTTACTATTACTTAGGTTTTCTTCCTCTTCTTCTTCTTTTTCTTAATTCATTGGGTTTTGTTAGATTTATTGTTGTTTTGACAAATTGATGACTGAGGTTTGTTCTTGATGATATTTGGTGGTTATGTTTCAAATTTGAACTCATTTGAAGTAGATTTAGGCATTAAATCATATATTGGATTGTTAAAATTCGAAGAACAAATTTCTGTTTCTGAGTAATTTGCACTTCAGGCCTATTTGCCTTAAGTGCATAAAAACGTTGGTTGCACTTCAGATCGTTTGGCCTTAAGTGCATCTGAAGCGCAATTCTCACTTCAGACTTATTGGCCTTAAGTTCGTGAAACTATTGATTATACTTCAGACCTATTTGGCCTTAAGTGTACTTGAAGTGCAATTTTTCACTTCAGACTAATTGGCCTTAAGTTTTGGAAAATATTTGTTGCACTTCAAACCTTTTGGTCTTAAGTGTATCTGAAGTGCAATTTTTCACTTCAGACTTAATGGCTTTAAGTGCATGAAATCATTGGTTACACTTCAGTCCCATTTGGCCTTAGTGCATCTGAAGTGCAATTTTTTCACATCAGACAAATTCTTTTTAACTTCAGACCCAATAAGTCTGAAGTTGATCGTAAAGTGGGTAGGCTTGCAATTTTTTTTTGCAAAGTGAGTATAGATTCAATTGTGACTCCAAAATCGAGTATAGATGCAAAAGCCCCGTTATATTCGCAAATCAGTTGATTGTTAAATTGTTTCCTTGTGAATTAAAAAAAACAAAAGAAAGAAAAATGGTTTTTGATGATAATGATCCATATAGTCATTGATATCATCTCCAAAAATTACTTTAAAAGGCACGAAGATATAAAGAAGAACAGACTCTTGTAAGCAGTAAATCAATTATCACTACTACTGACTAAAGATGTGTTTTGATTTGAGACATACTCTGGAGAAAGCAAAGATCATAACAAAGAAAGGAAATCATGAAAAAGAAGGAGATTCCAAAGGCTTATTGGCTGAGGAGATTGAGAAATGGGAGAAGCAACAAAAGGGGATGATAGCTAATCATGATCATGTGCAGCCCTTGGATTCATCATCTGCAAAGAACCAATAATTCTCTTCTATTAAATTCCTTCTGGTACTTCTCTTTGTTAATAGTATTTGATACAAAAGTAAGAATCCTATTGATACTGGCCATTGATTTCATGTTAGCACCTCTCTTTGTTGACAGTGTTTGACATGTTAGCCTATGTATGAATATCAACTGTGTTCTATTTTCCTCTCCTTTGCTGGCTTACAACTAAGAGATTACTCTGTAATTTTCCTATCCAGAGCTATAACAAAAGTTACTAAGTGCTAACAATCTAGAAGAGGGAATAATGCTTTTCCGAATAAATTTATTCCGGAAAAAAATGAGCTACATAACGAGATCGAAACCAATTATTAGCACATAAAATAAACGATTATCAGCTGATAAAATGAAAAGATCACCAGCCAAAGAATACACATTATTTAGGAGGCCTGGAGTTCAAAATGTTGAATCAAGCAGAATTCAGATAAGATCGTTTTTCGCCACCAAATACAAATCCAACCAAACTGCAACATATCTTTTCCTACAAATTAGCCAAACTGCAAGAAGTCGTTTCCAGATGATCCTAGAAGACTATGGTCTGAACCCCTTAAAGAGTTTCTCTAAATAACATGTAGGAATCTTTGTGACAACTTGCAGATCGCAACAACATTCTGAAATAGATCCAATGCATGCCAGTACATAAAAGCCTTTCCGCAAACTGAGTTTTGGCAATAGAAAGATCAGATTGGATCTAAAGAACAGCGGATCACAAAAGCCAACAGAAGTCTTTAGGGAGGTTCAACAGGAAAATCTTGAACTTCTATAAGCCAAGCAACAACAACAACAACAACAACGACCCAGTGAAATCCCACAAGTGGGGTCCGGAGAGGGTAGTGTGTACGCAAACCTTAACCCTACCCCGAGGGAGTAGAGAGGTTATTTCCGATAGACCCTCGGCTCAAGAAGATGAAAAGACGACAAAAAGAGATACTATATCAATACCAACAATAAAAACCAAACTTCTATAAGCCAAGCATGTTTACATAATGGTAGCTCGTCTAGAGAAACTTAATCTCATAGAGCATCTCGGTGTTAATTCCTCATCAACCACTTCAAATCAGTACAACCTCTTCCTTCTTTGAGTGTCCAACTTTTATCACTTAACAAGTTCCCAATGACATTCATAACTATAAAAGTAAAAGCGAATATTGGTACTAGCGTATCCCTCAAATGCATCTTTAAAAATTACCCAACAAAAAGAGAAATTTCTCAACTGCAAAGGTCAAACTTTTAGCTCACCAACTACACCACATAAAAGCAACGGCAAACTAGTACTTTAAGCTCTTTCTAAGAACAGAAAATTTAACTTCACCAAATACTGCGGGACATTAAATGGGTTCCATTGACAGAGGCAAGGCTAGGATTTGAAGTTTATGGATTCTGGATTTGCCATGGAACCCATAGCTCGTCTTTGTTATTGGTTCACAGTTAAATATTTCTACATATTTAATGAATTTCCTAATACAAATACAGTGTCTTAGCAAAAGTGACTGGATTCGCCCGAACCCGCACCTAATAGGCTCGCTCCGCCCCTTGTTACATAGCTTTTAGAGCCAACAGATGCACTATGCAGATATTAGCAGAGAACGACCTAGCAGTCAGTTTTAGAAACTACAGAAGCATAACACTCCGATTCAGATGGTCCTCCAACTACAAGGAATATCAAGAGTTTGATGTCTCATTTATAATATACTGCTTCCACACATTACGAATTTTACGATGAATCTTGATGACATTCTAGATTAATGGGGATGATCTAGCTAATGCTGGAACATCATGAGCAGAAACCAGCTTTCTGGACATATCAAAATCTTCCGTTGTCAAAAATTGTGACTGAGAATAACTTCATTATTTCTTCATTTCTGGAAAGAATACAAGTAGTTAACTCTTTCTAACACCAAGGCAAGTGTTTATCTATTCTAAGACAACAAAAAGTGCATCACAAAATACAATAACACAATTAGAAAGAGAAAATGAGATTACTTAAAACCTAATCCGAATTCTCATACTCAATTACATTTACAAAGAACAATCAATACCTCATGTTCGAGTACATGTCGAGTCAAAATCATCAGGAGCAACTCTAGCAATCCAATTATTAAGCGTCCTCTTAATATCCGAATGATTAACATAAGCCAATTCATACATACTACACAAATTCACCACAAGAGTCTCGTTTAACGCCACAGTCGGAACCCTCTCTAACGCATTCTCCAAAACCTTAATAGCATCAGATAAATCCCTCGAATACATCAAACACAAAGCCTTATTATTCATAGCCACCATGTCCATTCCGTCCCTCTCAATACACTCTTCATACTCCCTAACTGCAGACACATAATCTTTCTCCACTATATACATTAATGCCTTATTCCTACTCACCAAGTTCCTCAACCCCACTTCACTTTCACTCCCTACCATCCCCTCCACCGAATTAAACGCCTTTTTCGCGCCCTCCACATCACCATACTGCATTTTTACATACCCTAATTTCGACAACACGTTCGGATCATCATTCCCACATAACTCAATCAACATATTCAACAATTCCAAGCACAGTTTAAAATCTTTGTGACTCAAATGGTGACTAATTATCGTGTTCAACACCAAAACTTCCCTCCTTTTCCATGATTCCTTACTGGGGTTGGTTAAAGTTTCAACCTTTTTCGATCTAATGTAATCAAGTAGGGTGTAAAGCCGGTCGAGTGACTTCACGCGCTGGCCAAGCGCCTGGGGGAGATAAGCGTGGAGCCAACGGAGGACGAAAGGGACGAAATTGCCCTTCATGTTGGGGTAATGAGAAGGGTAATTTTGGTAATGGAATTGTGGGGAGTTGAAATCTTCTTGGCCATTTTCGAGGAGGGTTTCGAGATCTTGATTAGCATCGACGGGGCGGCGGAGCTTGGTGAGAGCTAAGGCGTTGAAGGTGAGGTAGGTGAGGTGTTCGTGGGGTTTAGTGAGGAGATTAAGGGAACGCGCGCGGCCGACTTTGTCGAGGATTGATTTCCACGCGCCGCGAGTTGCTAGGTCTTGGAGATCGGAGAGGTCGTGGCAGAGGGTGTTCAGGGAGGTGTATGGGTTGTTTAGTGGATCGTCGATGACGGTGGTGGTGGTGGTCGGTTGTGGTGGATTTGGGTCGGGTGAACCGGCGGTGTCCATGGCGGAGAGGAGTTGTAGTGGAGGAGAGATACTGTGGAGTATTGGATCGAGGAGCTACCTTGATCTGGATGTTTTAGGTGTTAATGGTGTAGTTTTGAAAGTTCGGGTCGGGCTCTCGAGTGGGCTCGATTTGAGAGGGATCTGGTCAATTTTTTTTATTTTTCATCAGGGATCTGGTCAATTGAATTTAGGAAATTTCAACTCAATTATTTTTGGAGGTATTTATTAAATTTTATTTTTTTGTAACTAGCTATTTCATTACCAAGAAAATTATTTATATGTCGGACATTTGGCCTTGATTACAATGACCGACTTCTGATCGTACTACTTCTATAGTTCTATACTTCCTATCATTCAAGCATATACAGTATATATTAAGGATAAAAATTTAGAGTTTGCACTATCTGGCTAGTCTTGGACACAAGTTCCCCTTACAATGCACTTCTTGGATGATCATACGGGTTAGTGTATCAAACCAGTTTTTCAACACTTCTATTATTTTAATAGTAAAAAAAAGTTACGACTCAACTCGAACTATTACAGTAATTAAAGATACTAAACTAAAATACAAAGGATAGAGAAGAAGAGACGAGAAGCTCAGACTAAAAATGAGGATGAGAGGATACATACATTCGAGAAGGAAGATGAGGAGAGGCAGCCATTATACTCAACAATACGCATGCCATACACCTGTATATCCCCTCCCTCCCTTCCCC
>MCJB01027343.1:4698-95400 GCA_002018475.1 Nicotiana obtusifolia
GTCATGGCAGGAAACTAAAATTACTATAATTTGAGCTTTGGATTATTTTAGTTGTTTATTTTGCTGTACCAGTTTGATCGGTTGTAGCATGTTTAGGCCGTCATCATCGGGTAGGCAATCTTAGGACGTTTTATTAATTCTTGAGGCAAGAGGTCGTTCCCTTAGTTAAATTTATCCGGGGAATGCCCCGAAGGACTTGTATATATTATATTTCCGGGGAATGCCCCGAGGTATTTGTATTTGGAGGCTTAAAGCAAAACTCGTAGTATTTTAGTTTTAGCTTTATTTTTCTTTTATTAGGCGGGAACAACCTCGTGCCTCATGTGTGTTTGTTTTTCTCTTCTGTGTTTGTTTTATCTCGATTCGAATATTCTAAAAGCCAACTAAATTGAGTACGCAACCGTGATTTTTCACGGGACTCGGGGAATGCCTAACACCTTCTCCCCGAGTCAAATGAACCCCCTTATCCAAATCTCTGGTACGAACTTGACTTCGAGTCTAAGTTCTAAAATGGTGGCCTGACACACCGGAAATAATCGTCAGGTGGCGACTCTAAATTTTATTTTTTTCACTATTTAAAATCTTTTTTTCGAGTTTTATTAGATCTTTTATTTATTTGAAAGGTTTAGTAAAATCTCGCGCAAAAAAGAGGAGTGACATCCACACTGGTTGGTTCTTAGTGAGATGGTACTACAGGGTGGTGCCAAGGAGGTCACTATCTGTGAAGGTGGTGTTCTGCGACTCCAGGGTCGCCTATGTGTTCCTAATGTTGATGGGTTGAGGGAAAAGATTCTTGAGCAGGCACATAGTTCTCGGTATTCTATTCATCCAGGTGCTACAAAGATATATCGCGACCTGAGGCAGCATTATTATTGGCGGCGGATGAAGAAGGAAATAGTTGAGTATGTAACGAGGTGCCTTAATTGCCATCAGGTTAAGTACGAGCATTAGAGGCCAGGTGGCCTACTTTAGCAGATGGTTATACCTGAGTGGAAGTGGTAGCGCATTACTATGGATTTTGTAGTTGGGTTGCCACGGACCTTACGGAAGTTTGATGCAGTTTGGGTCATTGTCGACAGGTTGACCATGTTGGCACACTTTATTCCGGTTGTGACCACATATTCTTCAGAGAGATTGGCCCAGATTTACATTTAGGAGATTGTTCGGTTGCACGGTGTGCCTGTCTCCATTATATTAGATAGAGGCCCTCAGTTTACTTCGCATTTATGGAGGGTAGTAAAGAGTGAGCTGGGGACCGGGGTAGAGCTTAGCACAACTTTTCATCCGCAAACTGACAAGCAGTTGGAGAGGATGGTTAAGATCTTGGAGGATATTGTTAGAGCATGTGTGATTGACTTCGGAGGGCAGTGGGATCGATTGTTGCCTTTGACCGAGTTTGCTTACAACAACAGTTATCAGTCCTGCATCGAGATGGCTCCATTTGAGGCTTTATATGGTCGGCAATGTTGTTCGCCCATCGGATGGTTTGAGCCCGGCGATGATAAGTTATATCGTATTGATTTAGTGAAGGATGCCTTGGAAAAGGTAAAGTTGATTCAGGAGCCACTTCGCACAGCACAATCCAGACAGAAGAGTTACGCAGATTAGAAGGCGCGTGACTTATCATTTATGGTGGGCGAGAAGGTTCTCTTGAAACTCTCGCGGATGAAGGGGATTATGAGTTTCAGGAAAAAGGACAAGTTGAGCCCAAGGTTCATAGGTCCATTTGAGGTGTTGAAATGAGTTGGGGAGGCTGCTTATGAGCTTGCTTTGCCTCCCAGTCTATCTGGGGTTCATCCGATTTTCACGTGTCTATGATCTGGAGGTATCATGCCGACAGATCACATGTGTTTGACTTCAGCATAGTTCAGCTAGATGAGATCCTGGGTTATGAGGAGGGGTAAAAGATCAGTGGAGGGGTCAACCAGTCGAGGAGGCGACTTGGGAGGCCGAGGAGGACATGCAGAGTAGTTATCCACACTTATTCGGCACTCCAGGTACTTCGAGAACGAACTTTTATTTAAGAGGTGGAGAATGTAACGACCCGATCGGTTATTTTGCTTTCTAGATCCTCGTTTTCCTAAATAAAACTCCCCGTATGTACTTTTACTTTTTTATGACTTGCGGGGAGGGTAAGTTCGGGATTTGGAAAGGTTCGGGTTGAAATCGGAACACTTAGTTCCTTAATATTGGCCTTAAAGGGGTAAGTTTGATTTTGGTCAACATTTCTAGTAAACGACCTTGGAACCGGGATTTGACGGTCCTAGTAGGTTCGTATAATGATTTTGGACTTGGACATGTGTTCGGATCGGGTTTTGGATGGCCGGGGAGCGTTTGGGTGCCTAAAGTTGGAGGTTGGCTTATTGAAGGTTTAAAAGTTCTTTAAATTGGGTTTGGAGTATGTTTTGTTGTTATCGAGGTCTGCTTGGGATTTCAAGCCGGAGAATAGTTTCATACGGTGAATTAAGACTTGCATGAAAAACTTGGTACCATTTTGAATAGTTTAGGTATGATTCGGCGCGTTCGTAGCAAGTTGGAAGAACTGGAAGTTCATAAGTTGATTTGATTGGTTTGGGTGCGATTCTTAGTTTTGCTGTTGTTATTCCAATTCCGAGGTTCAAGCAAGTCCCTCTCATGTTTAAAAACTTGTTGGTGTGTTTGGGCGAGGCCCCGAGGGCCTCAAGTGTTAATCAGGCGATGCGCACACCAAGTTGGACTTAGAGAAACTGCTGATATAGCTGGGCTTCTGGTGCATTCGCACCTGCAAAGTGTTGGCCGCAGGTGCGCATTTGGGTTGTGTGGGCTGATTTTGTAAATGTGGACATGGAGGGCGCAGATGCGCGACCGCAGAAGCGGTCAAGGGTCCGCAGAAGCGAGAATGGGCGCAGGTGGGCCTCGTACGCTGCAGGAGCGGGCTCGTAGAAGCGATCCATTCTCCGCTGATGCGGATTTTAGCCAGGTTAGGGAGGAACGCATTTGCGATGAACCTTTCGCAGATGCATAGCCGCAAATGCGGTCAAGTAACTACAGAAGCATAAATCGCTAGAGGCAGAAGGTTCATTTAAGTCCGGACTTAGACCATTTTGGGTTCATTTATTGCATTCCTTGAGCGATTTTGGAGCTCTTAGAGAGAGGGTTTTCACCTAGCTATTGGAGGTAAGTAATTCCTCTCCAATGTAAGTTAAATACATAGATTATGGGTAGATTTTAACATGAAAATTTGTGAAAATTTTGGATTTAGATGTAAGACTTAGGTTTTGATAAAAATGGGATTCAACCACGAAAGTGATTATGAAATTGGGTAAAAATTATATATTTGAGTTCGTGAGGTTATGGGTAACAAGTATCTTCGAAAATTTTCAGAATCCGGGTACGTGGGCCCCGGTGGTAAATTTTTGGAATACTCCAATTTGGGTTGGGTAATCACTCTAATAGATAAATTATGATCCTTTGAACATGTATTGATTAATTTATATAATAATTGACTAGTTTCGGGTCGTTTGGCCAAGGTAAGTGTCTTGCCTAACCTTGTAAGAGGAAACTCATCCCCTTATGTGTATTTTTTGTGAATTACTTGTGTGGGAAGCAACGTACGCACTAGGTGATGAGAGTTCGTGTGAAGCTAAATTTCATGTGATGTCCGGGTAGTCTTAGATTTACATCATGCTTTGTTTACACTGTTATGTTGATTATGCATATTCATTGTCTTAAATAGAGTTGAGATTAAGGATTTTAAGATTTAAAGTCTCCAGTTTAGATTTCTTATGTTTGGGAAGCATTGAAGAACTTTATAATAACTCTAAGAAATCCATGTTCACTCGCGTCGCAAGTATTTCCGCGAGTGAGGTAAATTCATCTATTCTCATGGGAGTAGGTCGTTTGCCTCGGTAGGTTAATAGATGCATCTATGGTTCATGCTGTTCGATCCTCGGTAGTGCCCACAATATATGTGTGGATCGGGTCATACGACCTCAGCATAAATCGTGTGTGATAATACTTGGGGCCTAATCATACTTGATATTATTTTATTGCTTGAGCGGTTAGAATTATTTAATGACAGAAATTGACTTGGAATTTATTATTAGCAAAAGAATTATTATTCACTGCTTGTTACTGAGTTGTATTTATTATTTACATAATCCACGCTTATTTAGAATTCCTGTAATTTTATTTTAGCTCATAGTAAGTGTCGATATTGACCCCTCATCACTACTTCGTCGAGGTTAGACTAGATACTTATTGGGTACATATTGTTTATGTACTCACACTACACTTCTGCACTAGCTGTGCAGGGTCTGAGGCAGGTGCATCTGGTGGACATCCCGGCGCGCACTCCTAATACTTCGAGACTTAACGGTGAGCTGCATTTCGAGTCCGTTCTGCAGCACCCGGAGTCTTTCTTTTGTATTTACTTTCTGTCTACTTTATTTCATGCAGTAGTTTAGTGTTTTGTATATTATACTAGTAGCTCAAACACTTGTGACACAAGGTCTTGGCACACACAATAGTAGACTGTATGATTTTGGAGTATTTATATCGATATGATTGCCCACTCAGTAGCCTTCGTTTTGTTTCATTAAATTTTTTACTCCTTAATTTCTTAATAAATGAAATTTAATTACTTGAAAACTTATTAAAAAGGGCCATTACATGGTTAGTTCACCATTGGCTTGTCTAGCAGCAACGTTGGGTGCCATCACGGCGTATAGGAGAAATTAGGTCGTGACACAAACGACGAAGAATTATTTGAAGAAAATGAAAGAAGTGACGATGAAGATTTACTTGATGAAAATGAAATAGTTGATGAGGAAGAATTAAATGATAAATATCAATCCAGCAAAGAGGTTTGACATGTTGTGTTTTTATGTGTCCAGGTCCACCTGCACTTTCTACCTTGGCAATCCATGACCTCCTCTCCGATCCAATAAAATCGCGCCACGTCACCCTTTATCACACACGCAAAAAAAGCACAGTGGATCTAAGCCATTCGTTTCTTAGATCAACCGGCACACGATTTGTCTCCTTTTTCTCTTTTATTTAAAAATACTCATCAGATTTAATCACAGCCATTGGATTACAAGAATCCAACGACCACCAAAATTCCTCATTAAAACCTTTAATGCCCGAATTTTCAGGATCGTTGATCATTAGAACCAACGGCCCAAATCCCATCTCCCTATCTTAAACTAGACCTACCGCAATCCCCCCAACCCTAAATCATTTCCGTCTTTGACTCAGTCGCCCCTTTTCCTTAAATACTCTCTACTCTCTCCTCTGCCCAGCTCCCATCAATCTCTAGACTTGGCATAAATCCATGCAAGGTCGAAAAATCAACAACCAAATCATCCCTTTTGTCCTCTCCAGCCATGAATCCCATCGGTTTCTTCCCCATTTCGTCACTTAGATTCAAAATGCCTAAAATCTGAAACTCTAGCTTAAGAATGCAACTTCAAATTGCTCAAACCCTCTTATGCTCCATCAAATCGGAGCATGCATGGAGCTTGCGGAGTTTCATCATGAGGATTCGTCACCGAGAATTCAAATGAAGTGAACTCTAGGTTTTAGAGTTTACCTGATGGGTCTTCACCTTCAACGGTCGACCTCTCTCCTCTCTAGTAAAATTTATTATTGCTCTCACCTTTGTCTTCTCTGATTTCTCCCAATTGTTCTCACATCATCATCTCTCCGTCACTCTCCACTATCATTTGAACATGTTGTATCTTAAGGAATTGAATGCCACTGTAAGATGCGGGCTTTAATGGTCCTAGCGACAAGCAGAAACATCAGCCTAACTATAGAAGTATCATTGACTACACTTAAAGTTCTAAGTAGCAAAATCAAAATCTAGGGTTCTTAACTGAGTTCTCAATTCTTTCCTCTCTTTCTAGTTCCGAGTTTACACTGATTGAGGATTAAAAGTTTGATTCGAAACGGCTAAGAGAATCCTTATTTTGTGTGCTGCTCAAAGGAAGGTCAGTATACTTTGACATTTCTCTTTTTGATTGTCTTAGTTAAACCCATTCGTACTCTATTATCTTAGTTGAAACCATTCAGACTTCAGGTCCCACTACCTCGTTTGTGCCATTTATGAGTCCTCCTCCTTCTCAACATGCTTCAGGTCCCAATACCTCGTCTGTGCCATTTATGAGGCCTCCTCCTCCTCCTCAGTAAACTGCACTACCACCTGACCTTTTCACTTTCTCCCCTTGTGATCCAATTCAATATAAGTCTATCTTTAACTCCCATAGCAAGCACACTATACCATCTTCTTCCCCAACTTATCGTACTAGTCAGCATAATGGTTCCTTATTTATGCCTCTGTCATCATTGATTCCATTGTCAAGCTATCATGTTAGTCAGAATGGTAGTCTCTCATCTGTGGTTGCATCTTCATCTCCATCATCATCCATTCCTAGCATTTCTTGGTCGCATGTTGGAGACTCTACCATACCGTCATCCCCATTCATTGATACATCCACACGTGTTCCTGATGGTACAGAGACTCAGACTTTTGAAGAGATTGTAACATACGATGCTCTTCCCAGACTAATTATCATTCCTGATGGGACTACTAGGTAAGTAATTACTTTATATTCGTTTGAATTGTTGAATATATTTTTAACATATGTTAATTTTAATGCGGGTTTGATCCTTCTAATGAATCTGCCAAGGTGATTGTGCATTATGTTATAGCATTTTATTGATATTCTTTGAGTAAATGGTCATATACCGTACATTTATAGAGATCATATTTGGAATCAATATAGGATATAAAACCAGTAACTTTTATATTATTTGTCAAAGTACTCTTATTTTTATCTAATGTTTAAAATTATTTGCAGACAAGGTGTGCATGGCTTCCCAAATATCATCAGTAAATAAGTCATAAGTTCGAGAAAAAAGGTGCTGATAGGCTTAAAAATCTCCTGTATAAAGCTCGGCGCGATGGCAATATGCCTTGTAGGATACTAAAAGACATATGGGATAGACTTTATGTGATATGGGCCTGTTAAGAATTTAAAAAGAGGAGCAACGCTGCTATGGCTGCCCGAGCCTCCGGTATCGGTGGCGCACTGCACACTGAAGGTTCGGTAAGTATGGTGACTCATCGAAGAAGAATGATACCTTTCTTATTTATATTTTATTTGATTTTAAATAAATGCAATTGAACTTTATCTAAGTTAATTTTTTTTGCAGCAAAAGAAAAAAAGGGAGACTTGTGACTTATGTTGAGGTCCTTGAGGACAAACATATAAAAAAGAAAAATGATGGTACAAGAGAATGGGTCAAGCCATATTCTGCAAGGACATATGTAAGATCCTGACTGCAAGATTCTCTAGTTCCTTCTTTTGGTTTTGCATTGGGACTACACTTGGTTTTTAATGTTGTGATAGATTTTCTAACCTTTTGCTTTTCTCATTCCTAACATTTGAAGGGGAGCCTTGGCGTAACTGGTAAAGTTGCTGCCATGTGACCAGAAGGTCACGAGTTCAAGCCGTAGAGATAGCCTCTTGCAGAAATGCCGGGTAAGACTGCGTATTATAGACCCTTGTGGTCCGGCCCTTTCTCGGACCTCGGGCATAGCGGGAGCTTGGTGAAATGGACTGAAATCACAATATAAACGTATTTCACTCTATTAGAAAGGCTCCTTAGGTTATTGTTTAGGGACTAAATAAGAAAATATGGAGATCTTTATGTCAAATAAAGTTCACAGGATACTGTTATAAAACAATAAAGCAATTGAGTTATCAAGTTCTTGTTGTAGATAAGTATTAGCCTCGGACTTCATAAATGCATGTATTTTCCCCTTTAAAACTGAAAATATTAGCTAGTGGCAGGTATATTCCAATTCATCAATGAATTCATTTTCTTCTTCCTTTCAAAAAACAACTGTTTACCATTAATTACGAGTAACAATTAAATCTATATGTGATTTTAAGGATACGTGACTCGGTTTAATACAATTAAAGAATTAACGATAAATAAACACTAATTTCAACAAATAAGAGAGTAAGCAAACCACCAATATTGAATAACTCAGCTGTGGCGGAATCTTCTAAGATGGACAAGAATGAAATTAGTATTGATAAAGATAGTAGCTAAAATATGCCAAACTTTGTATATTGATCGTGTCCCTTTTTCTTCTTTACAGTAGGTCTACCTATTTATATAGGAAGGGAAAAGAATTCTATATAAGGTAAAAGACCTATTTATAAGGTAAAAAATTCCTAAAATTAATGAGTTCAATATCTTTGCTGATTTGAGCCGCGATTCCCGCCGAGATGTTTACATATCACAAATTTTCAATCCTTCCGTTATGCAAATCTGATATTTTTACCATAAGATATTTTACCCGGATTGGCCTCGACAATCTCGTCTCAGACGCTTGGCTTCGAGCTACGTCCTGATGACGTCCGACCTCGGACTTCCCTTCTCGATGTTCCGGTCTCGACCTACCGGATGACGGCCTCAATCGACGCCAGTCGTCAAAATCCGAAATCGGTGCTCCCTATGCAAGCGATCGTATCCGACCCCATATAGATAGTCCCCTCGTTTTTTGGAGAGTAGTGACAAGAAACGATATGAGCCGCCGCTTTCGAGATTAGGTTAAATGGAAACATACTTATGGCGCGCGACACGGAATTCGAAATGTCAAATCACAAAACGTATCGTTGATGAATGACGGTAGCATGATGACGCACGTGGCTAGTATCAAAAAGGTCTATTCATGCACCAACTGGCGACAAACTCTGCAATTCCTACAAACACCAATTAATGCTTCCTAATGTAGGGTTTCGAACCGCCGCTTTTGAAAAGTATAAATAGCCCTCTCATTTTACAATTTTCAAGTTTGTGTTGTTTGAATACCATATTGCCCAAGTTCTCTAAACTCTGTTCTTCAAGTAATTTCACTTTCTACACTTGCATCTACTCGCTTTCCATCTCTTCAACTTCAATGGCGAAAACATCTAAGTCTGTTCCTCAGAAGCAACAACCTTCTTCCTCTCAACCCACTAAAGAGGCCGAGCCTGTCGTTGCCAAGGAAACCTCGACAGAGCCTCCTCTAAAAGCTTTCATACCGGTAGGATGGTCAATTGGCTCCGACTTTAAGGTGGAGAAGGCTTCCTCAGTATCGGGCCGAGGCGAACCGGTCGTTAGGTATATTAGTTCTATCATGAGTAAAACCCTTGATAGGGTGAAAATAGAATGTAACTGGGTCGGTAAAGGTTGTAGTCCCTTCTCAGGACGAGGCGATTATCACCCACGTGGAGGGCTATTTGAGTGTTTACACTTACCCCTTCACATTGGGACCTTTGGACCTTATTATTGTCGCCTTTTGCAAAAGGTACAATGTTACGTTGGGTCAGATTCACCCTTCCGTTTGGGGAATAATTCATCTTTTTTGTTTTTTTGTGAGTAAGGTCGATGGGCATCCTTTCACCATCGATCATTTATTGCGATTATACAGTCTCCGAGTTTTCCGAGAAGGACTAATAAAACTCGCTCGCGGGGCTAGCAAAGCCCCGTTGTCGAGCATTGACGAGGACAAGGACCAGGGTTGGATGAGTCGATTTTTTTGAATTAGGACGTCGGACCTAATCCTTGCAGAAGATATGTCGTTCCCTGAAAAGTGGAACATGAACCGTAAGAATCGCTTTCCTATCTGAATTCATCTGTTGTTTTTCCTTTGCTATCTCACTAACATACTTTGTAAGATGTAGCCGTTTCTCAAATGCCGGTTGCGATTCAGCATTTGGAGGAGTGGGTCCAGAAGGTGGTAGCTCAAAGGGCCTACTCAGAGCGCGCCTGGCATGAGATATCCAAAGGCCTATGGGAGGCCAAAATTCATGGTGAGACCGGTAATACTTATATTTCATGCTTTATGTGGTCGGTGTTGCCGCTAATTCATTTCCTCTTTCCTTTGCAGGTCTATCGAAGGACGCCGAATTGAGGCCGATGTCCCCCGGTAGAGGGGTTCCCTGCCCTCCCATTGTCTCGGAGAAGGAGGGAGAGAAAAAGAGAAAAGGAGCCCTCGATCCCTCTGGGCCCGAGAAAAGAATTAAGAAGAAGAGATAACTCGTAAGCCAAGAATTGCCGACTTGGCTATCCGTTTAAGTGATGATTCTGAGGAAGATAGGGACCTCGGTATTTCAAGCAGCGAGCCATCTCGAGCAGTCCCTGAGCCGAGGATCGATGAAGCTGTATTCCTCGGGTAGAGGACCTCGATATAGGGGCGAGGACCGGAGTTTGCGCCGATGCAGGGGAGGCAGTACAGGGAATCTCGGGTCCCCCAAAAGCAATGGACTCTCCTTCTTTCTCGGAGACAACCTTCAACGAAGCCCGGGCTGCAAGGGTGCATTCACCGAGCAAAGACCACGCACCGGCTGGGCCTTTTGAAGACTTTTTCGACGGTGTGCCATCGGCTGACACCTTTGGGCTCGAAGTGCCAAGGAAGAGCCCCTCCGCCGAGACGAGCAGGGTATCTTTCGGTCCCAAGTTGGTCGATAGATTTCCTGATTGGAAGAGGATAATAAAGTTCACATTTCCCGAAGACGCTAGGTAGCTTCGGTGTTTGGTGATCGAGGAAGATCAGGCTGCAACGGATGAGGTGGACGAGGCCTGCTTATTCAATGAGGCTCAACAGGCAGCAAATAAGGTAAAATTTCTTACAAGCTTTGTTTGGTGTTTGTTATTTTACTCTTCGACCTGTACTGACCATTTTATTTCCTTTCATATTCGTAGTCTTCGGTGCTTCATCATGAGGCTTTCCTTCGACTAAGGGAGGAAAAGGCATGTCGTCAGCGACTCGAGGGGAGATGTCGACCCTTCGGGTCGAGCTAGACTTCATGCGCAGGGAGAATGCCAATACACTCGACCAGATGGAGCAGCAACTTGGCCGAATAAATCAATTCCGATCTGCATTGAGCGAGGCCACGGCAGAAACCAGCAAATGTAAAGCTAAGACCGATTTGCTGACCTCGAAAAAGGAGACTCTCCAAGCTCGAGTGTTTTCCTTGGATGAAATGGTCTCGGAGGCACAAGAGAAAATCGGGACTCTGACTAAAAGCACCGATACACTTCAATCCCAAATCGAGACGCTTACCTCGGATCGTGATATTTTGGTCAACGAGCTGCAATTGGCGAAATCCGAGATTGCTACATCCAAAGCTGATGTCGATGATCTAATAGCTCAATACAGGGCCGATGCCGAGGCTGCCCAAGAGTAATCAAAGATTCTGGTCGAGTATGCCAAGTGACAAACCCGCCTTTCTATTCTCGAGGAGTTACAAGCTCGAGTCTTCGATCTATCCACCGAGGTTGATGATGCAGCAAGGATCGAAGCCGATGCTAGAAAGCGGCCTTCCCAAAAGAAGAAGAAGACTCTGAGAATTCTGATTGATGCCATCTGTTGTATAATGCCTTTTCAGGATTCTCACTTTTTGTAACATACTTTGTTTTACATATAAAAGATGTTCTTTTATCTCCCTTTCTCGTACGATCTATTCTGAGTTTCTAATAATTTAATTTGTAGAATTTTCTGCCATTCAAGCTTAGTTATAGTTTAGCTTATTTCTTAGTAGATTTCCTTCTTTCACGGCCGATTGGTATGGCCCAGGCTCCGAAGAAGGGTCCGAGGTTTGCCTTGATAGGTGTTATTTCCTTTCGAATTTCATTAGCTCGACGCGGCCTTGGCCTATTAAGAAATCGGGGCTCTGCCTTAGCAGATTTTGTTCCCCTTCGAGTGTATTAACTCGATATGGCCTTAGCCCTTTATAAATTGGGGTTTGCCTAAGTAGGTCTTACTTCCCTTCGAGCTTTGTTAATTCGATACGGCCTTGTCCTTTCAAGAAATTGGGGTTTGCCTTAATAAGCCTTATTCCCCTTTGATTTCCGCGCGGAGTTCTGAACAATGTTAGTTTTTGATTATGCAATAAGAATCGAAGTGGCCCTTGGGCTCAGTGATAAAATATCAGTGCCAAAGAACTTTTATTAGCATTCATGTGCTTGTACAATTTTGCTTAAGGGGTAGATCGATCTTCTTGGGCACGGTACTTTCGACCATTTGACCCTTACATTGATTCCTAATGATCTGTGAGAAGTCCCCCCTAAATTGAAGTAGCTAAGCAAAGAATCGAAGTAGACAAGCAATCTCCAGATATTCAAGGTCGATCGAAGTTGTGCACCAAATATCGTTATCTTTGATAAGCGACCGATCTAAGTTTGCACGATTCCTGGTTGCCTAATTAAAAACCTTGCCGTAAAACCCAATTTGGGACAAAACCGGTCGAAGGAAAAAAGAGTGCAACGCGTGCTTTCGGTCCTAATGCCCTGTACTTCCTGGCTCGAGGTTATTTTATTCAATACCTGCAGATGTTAGTAACATAAAAAAAACAAATGAAGAACGAAATTTTTTACCTCAACAATAGTATCGTTTCAGATGGCTTATGTTCCAATTGTTTGGCAACTGTTTGTCATCCATGGTTCCGAGCTTGTAAGATCCTTTTCCGGTAACCTTCAAGATAGTGTAGGGCCCTTCCCAGTTCGGCCCTAGCTTTCCTTCATTTGGATCTCGAGTGTTGGGTGTAATTCTTCTAAGCACCAGGTCTCCAATGTTGAAGTATCGAAGATGGGCTCTCCGGTTGTAATACCTTTCGATCTTTTGTTTTTGTGCCGCCATTCGAACAAGGGTTGCTTCCCTTCTTTCGTCCAATAATTCTAGATTGATGTTCATAGCTTCTCTATTTGATTCTTCGGTTGCGCATCAGAACCTGACACTCGGTTCGCCTACCTCGACTGGTATTAAAGCCTCTGCTCCGTATACTAGAGAGAAAGGAGTGGCCCCGGTGCTGGTTTTCTCGGTCGTGCGGTAAGCCCATAGAACCTCAGGTAGTATTTCTTTCCATTTCCCCTTTGCGTCGGTCAACCTTTTCTTCAAGTTTCATATTATGGTATTGTTGGTTGACTCAGCTTGTCCGTTGCCGCTAGGGTGATAAGGCGTCGATAAGATCCTCTTGATCCTGTTATCTTCGAAGAACTTTGTCACTTTACTTCCGATGAACTGCTTGCCGTTATCGCACACGATCTCAGATGGCATTCCAAACCGACATATGATATGGTCCCAGATAAAGTCGATCATTTCCTTTTCTCTAAAATTTTCGTAAGCCTGCGCTTCAACCCATTTGGAAAAGTAGTCAATCATAAAAAGAATAAATTGAGCTTTACCTGGCGAATAAAGGAGAGGGCCAACGATGTCCATCCCCCATTTCATGAATGGCCATGGCGACAAGAGCGAATGCAGTGTCTCTCCGGGTTGGTGGATCATCGGTGCATGCCTTTGGCACTCGTTGCACTTGCTAACGAATTCCTTCGCATCTTTCTCCATATCGATCCAATAATAGCCGGCTCGAATTATTTTTTGAACCAAGGATTCGAAACCAGAGTGATTCCCACATGAGCCTTCGTGTATTTCTCTTAAAATATACTCGGTGTCTCCTGGTCCAAGGCATATTGCGAGGGGGCCTCCGAACGTCCTTATGAATAAGGTCCCATCATCGGATAGACAGAACCGGGCTGCTTTTGTGCGTAATGCTCTCAATTCTTTGGGATCCAAAGGGAGTTTACCTGAGCTGAGATATTCTATATACTTGTTCCTCCAATCCTAGGTCAAGCTTGTCGAATTGATTTCGGCATGGCCTTCCTCCACCACCGACGTTAAGAGTTGTACAACTTTCTTGGACTCAATTTCCTCGTCTTCGACCGACGATCCTAGGTTGGCGAGGGCGTCGGCTTCACTGTTTTGTTCTCGAGGTATAAGCTGCAAAGTCCACTCTTTAAACCTGTGCAACGTGACTTGAAGCTTGTCCAAATACCTCTGCATTCGCCCTTCTCTAACTTCGAAAGTCCTATTTACTTGATTGACTACGAGGAGGGAATCACATTTGGCCTCGATTATCTCTGCTCCCAGGCTTTTGGCCAGCTCTAAACCTGCAATCATGGCTTCATATTCCGCTTCGTTGTTAGTTAATTTCACAGTCTTAATAGACTGTCGAATAGTATTCCCAGTTGGGGTCCTTAGTACGATACCAAGCCCCGATCCTTTCGAGTTCGAGGCGCCATCTGTGAACAGAGTCCACACTCCCAAAGGAGTCCCCGATTCGGTCATTAATTCTCTCTCGACCTCGGGTATTAGCGACGGCGCAAAGTCGGCGACAAAATCTGCCTGCACTTGGGATTGATCGAGGTTCGGGGCCGATATTCAATATTGTACCCGCTTATTTCGATGGCCCACTTGGCCAGTCAGCCTGAGAGCTCAGGTTTGTGCATAATATTCCTCAGGGGATAAGTTGTTACTACACATATGGGATGGCATTGGAAGTAGGGGTGTAACTTCCTAGAGGCACTCAATAAAGCGAGTGCTAATTTTTCCAAATGTGGGTATCTAGTTTTGGCCTCACCTAAGGTTCTACTGACGTAATAAATGGGAAACTGCGTACCTTGTTCCTCTCGGACCAGGACCCCGCTTACCGCTACTTCTGAAACGACAAGGTAGAGGTATAATTGCTCACCTGTTTTTGGCGTATGAAGTAAAGGTGGACTAGAGAGATACCTCTTAAGTTCTTGTAAAGCGCGGTGACATTTCGGACTCCACGAGAAATCGTTCTTCTTTTTCAGCAAGTTGAAGAATCGGTGGCTCCTGTCGGATGATCTCGAGATGAATCAACCCAGGGCTGCTATCCGACATGTCAGCTTTTGCACAGCATTCACACTGTCTACAATTGTTATGTCTTCGATGGCTTTGATTTTTTCGGGGTTAATTTCTATTCCCCAATTCGAGACCATGAAACCAAGGAATTTTTCCGAGCCCACTCCAAATGCACGCTTCTCCGGGTTCAACTTCATGTTATACCGTTTCAGAACATCGAATGTCTCCTGCAAATGGCTCAAATGGCCCTCTGCTCGCAGGAACTTAACTAACATGTCATCAATGTAAACTTCCATTATTTTTCCTAGTTGTTCCTCGAACATCTTATTTACTAGGCGTTGATAAGTAGCCCCCGCATTTTTTAACCTGAATGGCATCACGTTGTAACAATAGGTACCGTACTTAGTGATGAAGGATGTCTTTTCTTGATCATCCTTATCCATCCGTATCTGGTTATAACCAGAGTAGGCATCGAGAAAGCTAAGGGTCTCGTGGCCAGCAGTGGCATCGATGATGCGATCGATGTTGGGCAAGGGAAAAGAATCCTTGTTCAAATCTTTATAATCTATGCACATTCTTAGCTTATTTCCCTTTTTAGGAACTACAACTATATTTGCTAACCATTCTGGGTATTTAACTTCCCGGATGGACCCTATATTTAAAAGCTTAGTTACCTCATCCTTGATGAATGCTTGTTTGACTTCGGATTGAGGCCTCCTCTTTTTCTTGACTGGCAGGAATTTTGGATCGATGCTCAGTTTGTGAGTTATGATTTCCGGTGGTATCCCTGTTATGTCAAGATAGGACCAAGCAAAAGAATCTTCGTTAGCTAAAAGAAACTGAATATGTTTGGCCTTGAGCTCGGAGCTTAGGCCCGAGCCCAGGTATACCTTTCGATCCGGCGAGTCGCCTCGGAGTGAAATTTGCTCAAGTTCCTCGACTGTTCACTTGGTCGTGTCGGATTCATCAGGTCAAATGAATGACCGGGAAACCTCATAGTCGTCATCTTCGAGATGATCATGCTCACCTTCGTTTGTTGAAGGTGGTGCCTGTGATTGCCATTTGGTTCTTTGGGAAGGAGCGGTCGTTTTCAGCACTGCTTCTTCTACTGCGAGCATCTCTCTCACAGCATGCTGTTCTCCGTAAATAGTTACGAGCCTATCAGTCGATGAGAATTTCAACATTTGGTGCAATGTTGAGGGTACTGCTCTAATATCATAAATCCACGGCCTCCCGAGCAAGGCGTTTTACCTCATGTCTCCTTCGATCACGCAGAATTTTATTTCCCGAACAGTACCGGCGGTGTTCACCGGCAACGTTACTTTCCCTTTGGTTGTCTCGCAAGCCATGTTGAGACCATTGAGAATTCAAACTTCAGGAATAATCCGGTCTGTCAATCCGAGCTGTTCAATAACCCATGATCGGATTACATTGGCTGAACTACCAGGATCGACAAGTACATGCTTCACCTTAGTTTTGTGTACAAGCATCGATATTACTAAAGCGTCGGTTATGGGGTTGCATGATTCCTTCTGCTTCCTCTTCCCTGAAGTACAAAGCTCTCTGCACCGCATAATCCCGAGTGCGCTTTACTCGGGTGATAGATATTTTAGTGCGTTTTAATACCGGATCTTGGGGCGTATCTATCCCACCGATTATCATGTTGATCGTGTGCTGAGGTTCCTCCTGGTTCGATGTCTTATTCCTGTTCCCATAATGACTTTTGGCTCGGTTACTCAAAAATTCTCGAAGGTGCCCATTTTCGAGCAACCGCGCCACCTCTTCCCTCAGTTGTCGACAATCCTCAGTCCTGTGCCCATGTGTGCCATGATATTTACATATCAAAGTGGGATCTCTTTTAGCTGGGTCAGATTTCAGTGATCGAGGCCACTGAAATCAACATTGAAGTTATACTCAGACAGTCGCGGTGTTTCCCGAGGGCCAGTGGTTGTCTCGAAGTTGTTTCTTGCCAATGGTCTTCGGTTACTCCGATTAGGATCGTTCCTCCTTTCTTGTCTCGGGGAAGCCTGTTTTACCGGAATGGCCCTTCGGTCTCCAGGGTATGGCCGATGCCTATCTCTGCTCGATTTTGATTCTCGATAAATATCTCTTTGAACCCTATCATGAGTTCTGATGGGGTAAGTGGATCCCGAGGGGGCTCCAAGTTGGTCATCCTCAACCCTAATATTCGATTGATGTCTGTTGTGTATATCCGCTCATGTGCCGGCTGAATATTCAATCAGGCTCTACTTAAGCTGCTGTGAAGCCGTTGAACTTCGGGCGTTGAGTCTTTGGGTGAAGGCCTGTACGGCCCAATCATCGGTGACCGGTGATAGGTCCATCCGTTCCATCTGAAAACGAGATACAAACTCCCTGAGCATCTCGTTGTCCCTTTGCCTAACTTTAAATAAGTCTGATTTCTGCGTCTCTACTTTGATGGCACCCGCATGAGCTTTTACGAAGGCATCCGCAACCATAGCAAAAGAATCGATGGAATTCGGGGGCAGATTATGATACTAAGTCATTGCCCCCTTTGACAAGGTCTCTCCGAATTTCTTTAGGAGGACGAACTCAATTTCATCATCTTCGAGATCATTTCCCTTTATGGCGCATGTATATGCTGTTACATGCTCATTTGGGTCAGACGTCCCGTTGTATTTGGGAATTTCCGGCATGCGAAACTTCTTTGGTATAGGTTTTGGGCAGCACTTGATGTGAAAGGTTTTTGCACGAATTTCTTTGAATCTAAACCTTTCAACACCGGGAGTGCTCCTGGAATCTGATCCACTCTCGAATTATATGTTTCTACCTTTCTTTCATTGGTTTCGATCTTCTTCTCACCAGACTCGACTCGCTTGGTCAGTTCATCAAGCATATTCAAGATCCCGGAATTTTCCCCCCATCTGTTTTCGTTTGGTTCAGCCATGACTAGTTCGTTTTCGGGGATGACTTCCCGAGAAAGGCCGGCTTCAACCCTTTTCGAATCCTGGCTGCGACTTTGCAATTGAGCGATGGCCGCTTACTGGGCTTGTAACATGTCAAATATCACTTTGAGACTAATCCCGTCTCCCTCATTTTTTTGAGCTGTTGAGTGGTATTCTCTTCGAACGCTGTTCGACGGGCCAGAAGTCTGATCCACATCGATCGCCATTTCAGAATTGGCGTCGACTGGAATTTCAATACTGGGCATCACATTGTTGTTTCCGCCCTGGGGGTCAAACTCGCCATCGACGAACTGAGGCACAGATTGTGAGTGCAACATGATTGCGTTATAACCTGAAACCAAAAGATCTGCAAATTACAAGCGTCAAATAGTGTGTCCGATAGAAAACTGTATCAAACGTTCACTATTATCCTTAGCCCCACGGTGGGCGCCAAACTGTTTACCCTTAATTAGGAGTAACAATTAAATTTATATGTGGTTTAAGGATATGTGACTCGGGTTAATACAATTAAAGAATGAACGATAAATAAATACTAAGTTCAACAAATAAGAGAGTAAGCAAACCACCAATATTGAATAACTCAGCTGTGGCGGAATCTTCTAAGATGGACAAGAATGAAATTAGTATTGATAAAGATAGTAGCTAAAATATGCCAAACTTTGTATATTGATCGTGTCCCTTTTTCTTTTTTACAGTAGGGCTGCCTATTTATACAGGAAGGGAAAAGAATTCTATACAAGGTAAAAGACCTATTTACAAGGTAAAAAATCCCTAAAATTAATGAGTTCAACATCTTTGCTGATTTGAGCCGCGATTCCCGCCGAGATGTTTACATATCACGAAATTTCCGATCCTTCCGTTACGCAAATATGATATTTTTACCATAAGATGTTTTACCCGGATCGGCCTCGACAATCTCGTCTCGGACGCCTTGGCTTCGAGCTTCGTCTAGATGACGTCCGATCTCGGAATTCCCTTCTCGATGTTCCAGTCTTGACCTACCTGATGACGGCCTCAACCGACGCCGATCGTCAAAACCCAAAACCGGTGCTCCCTATGCAAGCGATCATATCCAACCCCATACAACAACCATTCCAGGTAATTATTCCTTGAGCTAATATACCTTCAGAAAAAATGCAACAACAACAATGAGGGGACTAACAGCCATTCCAGAAGAGGAGATCTGTAAAAACAGATTCTTCTGCGTTAGAAAAAGTTAGGAAAATATGCATCGAATTTACTATATTATGCCAGAACTTATAATCAGTAAAAGCCTACGCCCGGTTTTATCCACCAGCCATGTAGCAACAGCAGTTGCAACAACCTATAATGAAAAATCTTCCAGCTGTTATCTATGAGGAAATAGATCAATATAAGACTAGGAAATAATTGAATTTACTACCACATGGGGGAAAAAGTGATCTTTCCGTATCATTTGTCTGTAATATGCAGAATTAGAAATTAAATTAGACAAAGCAAACGAGTATTCAACTAAAGTCTGATTTGGACCTGGATATTGTCCCTCCTTTTAAAGATTCATTTACTTATTTTCAATAACTATGTTGAAGATATTTTTTAATTAATAATACGTATTTTTAAGAATTATGCTGTTAATTAGTAATTGAGTAACTATATTATAAAAATATTATCCTTACTATTTTACCAATTCTTTAAAAAAAAAACTATTCAGATAATTTTCATATTTATCACATAGGTATATAATTAATTTAATTAAGTTATTTCTCAATTTTTGGCAACATCAGTTTATTTTAAAATAAATCCGAAATTAGTGTATTAAATAGGAAAATAAGATATTTAGTAATTAATTAACTAATTACAGTAATTAGTAGTATATTTGAATATTATAATATTATTGCATTTCATTGATACTAATTAAGTTTAACTAAATTAATTTTAAAGAGGTTAAAGACTAAATGGCTATAATTGCATTTGCACCCCTAAACACAAATTGGCAATTTTTTAAATTAAAATTGGCCCAAACACAAGCCCAAGCCGTAATTAACCCAGTCCAGGTCTACCTGCATTTTCACCTTGGCAATCCATGACCTCCTCTCTGATCCAATGAAATTGGGCCACGTCACCCCTTTATTGCACACACAAAAGAAGCACAGTGGATCTAAGCCGTTCGTTTCTTAGATCAATGGCACACGATTTATCTCCCTTTTCTCTTTTATTTAAAACACTCATCAGATTTAATCACAGCCATTGGATTACAAGAATCCAACGATCACCAAAATTCTTTATTAAAACCTTTGATGCCCGAATTTTCAGGGCCGTTGGTCATTAGAACCAACGGCCCAAATCCCATCTCCCTATCTTAAACTAGACCTACCGCAATCCCCCTAACCCTAATCATTTCCATCTTTGACTCTGTCGCCCCCTTTCCTTAAATACTCTCTACTCTCTCCTCTGCCCAGCTCCCATCAATCTCTAGACTTGGCATGAACATGGCATAAATCCATGCAAGGTCGAAAAATCAACAACCAAATCATCCCTTTTGTCCTCTCCAGCCACGAATCCCACCGGTTTCTTCCCCATATCGTCACTTAGATTCAAAATGCCTAAAATCTGAAACTGTAGCTTAAGAATGCAACTTCAAATTGCTCAAACCCTCTTATGCTCCATCAAATCAGAGCATGCATGGAGCTTGCTAAGTTTCATCATGAGGATTCGTCACCTAGAGGTCAAACGCAGTGAACTCTAGGTTTTAGAGTTTACCTGATGGGTCTTCGCCTTCAACGGTCGACCTCTCTCCTCTCTAGTAATATTTATTATTGCTCTCACCTTTGTCTTCTCTGATTTCTCCCAATTGTTCTCACATCATCATCTCTCCTTCACTCTCCACTATCATTTGAATATGTTGGATCTTAAGGCATTGAATGCCACTATAAGAAGCGGGCTTTAATGCTCCTAGCGACAAGCAGAAACATCAGCCTAACTATAGAAGTATCATTGACTACACTTAAAGTTCTAAGTAGCAAAATCAAAATCTAGGCTTCTTAACTGAGTTCTCAATTCTGTCCTCTCTTTCTAGTTCCGAGTTTTCACCGATTGAGGATTAAAAGTTTGATTCGAAACGGCTAAGAGAATCCTTGTTTTGTGTGCTGCTCAAAGGAAGGTCAGTATACTTTGACATTTCTTAGTTGAAACCATTCATACTCTATTATCTTCTATTGATTTTCTCTGCTTATGATTCTTGTCATTGGTTTATAATTGGTTGTTTTTGTTCAGGATGAGTTTGTAAGTCGACAGTTATGTTTTGGTATTATGTGATTCCAGTCAATACTAATTGTTTATTGTGTGACCTTGGTGAGCATTGTTGAGGATTGAACCATGTCTGTTATTAAGCTCCCATAATTAGTTATATAGGCCTTAATAACCTTCTACATTTATTATGAGTATAGATTTCTTGATGTTCTGCAGTAATCTTCATGCTTGTCACACTAATTCTGCCTCAATATCACTTGTATCATGCACTTGAGGCCTTTTCCTAATAAACTAAACTAAAAATGGATATGAACCTTTAATGATGAAAACAAGGTTGTCATATTAGTCTGGAAATATCAACTTATGTCATTTGAGTCAATTCCTTTTTTTGAAGTGCTTATGTGATTCTGTAATACTTGAATGATTAGTATAAATTGTTTCTCTCCACTTTCATAACTGCTTCATTCCATATATGAGTCTCATTGTATAAAACATTGCCAAAGTAGCTAGACTAAATTATACTAAATCTATGCAGTTAGTTTTGTCTATTGCCATCCACCTAGCTTAAACTAGGCCCAGGAGATAGATCGAAGTTGCATCTATTATGGTTGATTATCATTTGTTGAGTTGTTGGCAATAAACTTCATCATGTTAGACTAATGCATTTAACTTGTAATTAAACCACGCTCACTTAGTATAAAACTCTCACTATTCTGAACTACCATAATGACACTGTTAGGTTGATCCCATACTGTTTGGTGCTCAATCATGTTTGTAATGTTATAATTTGATTGGAATGTCTTATGTATGTATTTAAATACCATCTCTTGAGGATTTGGCACTCACTCTTGTTTAAAATAGGTCTCTGCTAGTCTTACATGCTCATGCTTCTGCCTCTATTATCACATAACCTTATTAAGTTCATATAAGTCAACTGTAATTAGCTTATAAACTTAGGAGATCCTCTGATGCTTATCTGACATGTTTGAGTGTAAGATTGTGCATTACCTCCTAATGAACCTAGTATAAAACATGAGATTAGAACCCTGTAAAGGGAAAGTGATCATCTGTTAAGTGGAGACCAAGTTATTTAAGTATCCCTGAATGGAGCTACTAACTCATATATTTAGTAAGAATTGAAGGTTTAGCCTATGTGTAGAACTATACCGAGTTTGAAAATGGCTAAGTAATCATGACCGCAGTTAGAAACTTACTTAAATATGGATTTTTCAATTGGAATAGTAAGGTTAATGTACATGTATCTTCTTTATCCCTCAAATCAAATGACTTAATTGTTTGAGTTCCTGAAATAGCCTGTTGAACTTATCATTTGTCTGCACCTGTAACTAATTTCTTTGAGTACCCTTGAGCATGCTAAAGTTGTATGGAATTGTACCACACTTGTGTCTAGGCTATGACCTCCCTAGTGTTATTTGGTACATTCTACAAAATTTCTGTGGGAAGTGTACATGTCTAAACATTGGTATTGTTGGTACAGTTGTATTGAAATTTGTAGTGAATGCCTCATTGGAATTTAAACCTATTGGGAAGAGTAAGTGAGAGTGGTTAGGGGTATTTATGAGTGAGAAGTTTGTGGTTGAGATACTCTCCGTGACACAAGCACTGCTCGAGGTCCCTGAGACCCTTGTGAACTTTGAAGTGCCGGGGATCCAAAGGGTGTCTTGGTCATGAATAGAATTTTACCTAAAGCCCTTAATCATTGATATTTGCTAATATCTTTAGGGTTAGTGCTAAATGAAAGAAAAGGCTTCACTGTAATTATTTTTACTTTGTTTGACCTTACACAATTTTATTTGCATTCGTAATTACTAACGCTTGTTACAACTTTTTTTTGGGCTTTACGTTGATATTATTTGTATTGAAGTATCATATTGGGCCACATATATAATGTCTTTCTTTTCTTTTCTACACATGTGACCGAATTGCGCCTGCTGAGCCCTCAAAAACTCTGGCCCAAGTTCTAGCTTGAATCCGGAGTTTCTTGGAGTTGTTGCCACTTGTTTGCTATCCGCTGGGCCTAAACTTCTTCAGGTCCAAACCAATGAGGCCCATTCCCCACCTTTATCATTTTTTTAGCATGTTGTTATCGTTATGTTTATATAAAACTGATAAATATTTGAGTGAATGTTTTCTTTTATCTCTTTTAATTACTTAGGCAATCTAGGCAATAACCATAGGTAAAATAAAAGAAGTACTATCTCTCAATAGTTCAATAATCTTAATTAGTTATATCCATCATCCATTTTTTCGCTCTCAATACTAAACATTTTTCATAAATATTTCCTAAGCTCAAAACAGATTTGGAAAAGTCGATAACTCTCTTTCTTTAGAAGTCGGAATTGAGCAAAAGATTTCAAAATCCGGTTTTTTTACAGATCAAACAAACATAGCTGCAAATCAAAGATCCTTAAACACTTTTCCTTCTAAATTTAAATACGAGATCTGAAATCAGTATGTAAGGTATAGCTAAACCTATTTCTTCAATGGCCTTTATTTTTTAACAAATAGTCATCTTTTTTCAATGTCAAATATTTTACACTTAACCATTTCACAAAGTTAGCAAGTGTAAGTATGGTGAAAACATCTCCAAAACTTTTTTCAACTACATAGACATCTCAAAGGGCATCCTTTTGTATAAAATATACACTCTTTTTCCAAAAGTATATATACCACTTCCCTTTTAAAATGATAAGTTTAAGAACATAACATAAGGTAAGTCATACACTTTTAAGAACTAACTAAGCAAGATATAAACATTTAATTTTCTAAACCTAGTCTAATTCCTATGGAGCTACATTAGGTAGATTTTAGGGGGTGCCTAACACCTTCCCCTTAGAAGAACAAGAAACCTTACCCAAAATCTCACTGGGTAGAAGACTAATAGGAGAATTATCTTAATAAATAAATAGGTACACTAGTACACATTTAAATATTAGGTGGCAACTCTCTTTTATCATCAACGGGGAAATCACTAATTGAATCTTGTTTTGAATCACGCAAAATAGGCTGCAACAACATGGCGACTCTGCTAAGAATTACACTTAAGTTGATATAAACAGAATTATACTAGACCTAGAATTTAAGAATGTTTACATACTGTTATAACTGTGCTTAATTTGTAAATATATGCTTACCTGACTTACTAGTTCATTTTGTACTTTTCTGCTTGCTTAATCTTATTATTGACTAAGAGAGCTATATATGGTACTTGGGGGAGTTCCAATATGATCAGGCAACCTGAGAAAGTCTCCGACCCATAATCTTCTCTTTGGCGCTGCTAGGATTGCTGTAAAAGCTGTTTCTATTCTTTTATTAACTGATTTATGTATCGGATTTCATTCACCCCACGATTGGGAATTAATGATTGGCTCTATCTATAAAGATTTTGGATTTGTTCATAATGATCAAATTATATCTGGTCTTGTTTCCACCTTTCAAGTCATTCTCGATACATTTTTTAAATATTGGATTTTTTGTTATTTAAATCGTCTGTCTCCGTCAATCTACTATTTTTCTTTTTAGATTTTCTATAAGAAAAATCTAAAATTCAATAAAAATAAATAAATAAGAGACTGGAAATGAAAGTCTCTTTCTCGGATCTATTCTTCATCACACTGTTGGAACAAAACAAAAATACCGAATGGAACAATATTGAAATATTTGGTACATAAAGCCACGATCTGATAGGTATACATCGTTTTCCCACAAAGGAGAGCATGGATCAATTTCAACTTGCTGCATGTCGTCTTGGAAACATTCCGAGCTAACCTCCAAGCTACCTGGTGCCTATGGTGTTAGAAAAAATTCTCAAAGCATTGTCTGCATGTTTCTAGGGGTACGATTTCTTCAAGGGTTGTAACTTTTTGATCCAAATATGGGCCACAGAGAACTTCTTTCAACGAGAGGCCACAGTTGAATACTTTGTGGCCGTTAGCAACATGATCCGAAGTCTCAGTGAGAGAATGAGGCATTGGTCTCCCCGCACGGACATGAAGAATGGAGGGAGACACTGACCAATCTGAGCGGAGAATGGATAAACTAGATGCTGTCGTGGCTGAGTGGCAGGGCAATTCTAAGGACTCCCCAGAGTTATATCATCGAACTGATAGGGCTCAAAGGCATTCTGCCATATGCACCCCTACGAGTTCTCAGGCACTTTGGGTTGATTCAGGATGTACTTCTCTGGATGAGGACGCCTCTGTATGAAGACGAGTAAAATGGGCAGATCCCGATACCAAGGATAAAGAGACTGCAGGAGGAGGGGAATTATTTAGTTATAATTCCAATGGGTTAGAATTCGTGGTGCACTCCAGAATATTATGTCTGGATCAATAAGGAGGATGAGCTGGCCCGACCAAGCTGAGAGGGTATCCTTGATAGAAGATGCACTACCTTGTGACTACCTGCATGCACCGTCAGGTGGTCCCAGGGCCAGTTGACTATATACTGCCACCTCCAGAGAATGATGATCGAGTGTATACAAATTGAATCTGAGACATAACCAGAAGAAGATCTGGAAGAGGAACGCGAGTTCAATGATGATGAAGAGGAAGAATTTGAAGAAGACCCAGTAGAGGAGCTGGAAGAGGAAGAAGTCATGGGAAATGATTCCGGGGATGGCCGTTAGAAGCTAGTTGATTTCACTCCTTTTTCCACCTTGTATCGTTTATCCCGAACCCTTCCATTTCCTTAAGGGAAAGTCTGTTTAGCCCATGTATTCTTATGAATGTTGAAAATAATGGTGTAACCTTTGCTCCCACCTATTGCAATTCAAAGATTATTAATGTAAACAAAAGTATGCTTCGATTCTGAATGTGTCAAATCTAATTATTTTTCAAATGTTCGCGACTTCGGCCCACTTCCGGCAAAAAGAGGTCCCTTGCAAATTAGGGAACATGTTTGCTTGAATACGTGAACTAGCTGCTCTATGTGCTCATATTGTGCAAACACTAAAATTGACTTATGTTATTTTCTTTTTCTTTTTTCTTTTTCATTTCTTTTTGTGTATTACTTTATTATTATTCCCCAAAGGAAGAAGTTGGTTTGTGTGACCCAAAAACTGGCGGAACCACCATACAGCTTGAGATTGAAAGGGAAGATGTCTGCGACAGATAACCCGACTGAACACGCTCTAGTAATAGCTGATAGCCTTGGGCAATCGGGAGAAAAGAATGATACTCAAAATGACGAACATGCTTCTAGGATGGCACAAGAGATGGAATCATTGAGGGAGGAATTACAACACATTCGGGAATAAGAGCATTTAGCCATGATGACGCTCCCACAACCACCCAATTTTTCTTATCTAGATTCGATCCCTGATCACTTTCCTTCGACCACTCATCAAGCAAAATACCCCGATTTCAGCCCCTACAACCCAAATTATACCCCCAGTAACCCCTATCCTCCCATATATACCCTTTATGTACCAAATTATGTATAGACACCGCAAAACCCACAAGTCACTACCAACGCAGTTCATACCCCTCCTCGTGATAGCGTCACCTTCACCAACAATCAAAACCAGCACATACTCTCGGCACATACAGCTACACACGAGCGATGTGTTCGTAAATGTCATTTCATAACCCATGTTCACAGCGTCCGTCACGGTCAGGTCGCCTTATGAAGTTGATCAATATGCTAAAATGGAAAGGGAAGCAAGGTATAAAGAAGAAGAGTCGGTATTCGAACAGTTACGGGCATTGAGGAAAAAAATGATGAACCTTCAGGTCGTTTGAGGGAGCGAAAGTCTAGATTATGAGGACTTGTGCATACACCCCGATGTAGACATGCTAGTGGGGCACAAGCCTCCGAAATTTGAATTTTTATTGGATAGGTGATCCCCATGCACATTTAAGAGCCTACTGTGATAAGCTAGTTGGAGTAGGAAGGAACGAGAAGTTGCGGATGATGATATTCATTAGGAGTTTGATAGGAGAGGCACTTACTTAGTACACCAGATAGGATCCCAGAAACTAGAGGGAGAAGGCAAGATATGACAAAAGACTTCATGAACCGTTTCCATTTTCATTACAAAAATTACTCCTGATAGGTTCGTCCTGGTGGACTTGCAAAAGAAGTCGCCAGAGTAATTTCAAGAATATGCACGCCGATGGAGGTCGGAGGCTGCCGGAGCACAACCCCCATTAGATGACAGTGAGTTGACTAAGTACTTCATTGGAGCTTATGAAGGAATCTACTTTGAAAAAATGATGGGCATGATGGAGCTGAAGTTCCCCGAACTTGTTAAGATGGGAGACTTTTTATAGGAAGGCATAAAGTCCGATAAGGTACAATATATGGTCGTTTTACAAGCAGCTAGCAAAGAAATTCAATTCAGTTCAATAGGCAGCGAAAAGAAGAAAAAGGAAGAGGTATCAACAGTCGTTCAGTATTACCAACCCAATCCACACCATGGAAGAAACTCTTACTCTCCAAATACCCATTCCCCACACCCGCCTACTTATGCTCTAGTATACAACACACAACCATACTATGATTCCCAACCTCAATATAGCCTACCTCGCGTCCATACCAATCGAAATTTTCCACAACCATATGCTCCAGTTCAAACCCACCACCCACCAAAACTAACCCACCTATGCACCTCGACCTCGCCCAAATTTCGAAGAAAGAGGTCCCAAAAACTACACTCCGATTGCTGATCCTTTGGCTCAACTATTTGAAGGACTGAGGAGAGCTGGCTTGGTACATCTGATAGAAGGGAGGACTGCTGAGCATCAAAATACTATGATGCAACCAAATGATGCTTCTATCATTTAGGCGCACCGGGGCACGATGCCGAGGATAGCTTTAGACTGAAAAATGAAATTGAGTTGCTGATCAAAAGTGGAGCCATTCAGTGCACTCCAGCTCCGCTTAATGTGAACCGTGACCCACTACCAAACCACCGATACCTAGGAGCTAATATGATCACCCTGGATGAAGAGTATGACTTGAAAGGAGCCATCGTCAGAATAGGAAACACTGAGGCTACAAGGGTTCCAACCCCCAAGGACCCCAATGATCACCATATAGTTAAAACCTCCAGTGATGGTCCAGACATAGCAGTAACAGTCCACTGCCGCTATCAGGGATGAGGAGGATCAGGAATACAAGACAGTCCCATGGACATATCAGTAGAAAGGGAAAGGAAGATAACAGATTCTGCAACGGCTCATGGAATGACCAGGTCAGGAAGGTACTACGTTCCAAAGGAAGTAAACAGGGAATCCAAGATGGGAACAAATTCAAAGAAGGAATATAACAAATACTAAGGCTGCAAAATTTTGGAAGAAGGTGTCAACAAAAGAATACTCCATGGAGGAACAATTGAAGAAAACCCCTGCGTATATATCGATCATGGATCTGCTGATGAATTCTGAAAGTCACAAAGATGCCCTGATGAAAGTGTTAAGTGGAGTAAGCATGCTGAGCAACACTACCAACGATGCACTCGAAGCGACCATTTGATGTCGTGGAGGGCGTGGGTCATAACAGAGCGTGGGTCACAATAGAGCTTTACACATCACCGCAAATGTGGAGATAAGGTGGTGTCCTGAGTACTTGCTAATGAAGGATCCGAACTCAATATTTGCCCGCTCTCTACCCTATGGGAGCTAGGTATTCATCTAAGAGAAGTGAAAGAAAGCCATGAGATGGGTCGTAGAAAGAGGTCATTGGAGAAATCTATTTAGCCCTACAAATCGGACCAGTCGAGTTCCCAATACAAATTCAAGTAATGGAAATTTCATCGTCATACAACTTGTTGCTGGGAAGACCTTGGATACATATGGCGGGGGCAATCACGTCTACCTTTGATCATTGCATGATGTTCGAGTGGGGTTGTTAAGAGATTGTAGTTCACAGCGAATGGAGCCTGTCAGCTTATCTGGAACATGCAGTTCCATTCATAGAAGGATTAGACAGGGTCGTTTTTCATGCAGTCGAGATGATGCAGACCATAGATATAGAGGAAACTGAGGCGAAATCTGGGTATGCAGTCACCATACATATCAAAGATGGCTATGAGAGAAATAATGAAATATGGGTACCGACTAGGGACCGGACTGGGAGCTTGATCATACATGATAACAAAGCCGATTGAGCCAAGGGGGAATAGAGGTAGAGCCGACATAGGGTATCAACCTCCAACTGGAAAGACTTACATCGGTGGCTTCAGGAAGAAAGCTTTTGTGCCATAGCGTGTTCTAGGTCCGGGTTTGAGGTCAGCACCAGAGGACGACATCGTAGATGGAATGGGAAGGTTGTTCGTGACCATGATCGAGGAATGCTATGACAAAGTTGATATCAAGACACCGACCATTGGGAATGTCAAACCCGGAGAGGACTTGCAGAATTGGACATCAACACGTTTTTTGGTTCGTGGTGAGTCTTTATAGTGTGGAATTTTGAAACCTTTTGAAAAAAATGCATGATTAATTGAGGCTTGAATCGTGCCTGTACTTGTTTGTCAACTGCCTCCTTGAACGCTTAGACATTCCTCTTTGATGAAAGAAAAAGAATTGCTTTCTTAAAAAAATTACTGCAAGCTTATTTATCGTTTCATTTTGTACTTAGTTTTTCTTTTTAGTAATTAAAACGACAGAAATTCATGTTTTGCAATTATGATATGTAACAAAACCCTCGAGCAAAGTGATCCAGATTACGAGGAATACGACAAAAGCATGATGCCAGATAATCTCCCACAAGAGATCGAACAGTTGGAAAGCTAGAAAAAGCCTAACCTCGAAGAGACAGAAGTAGTCAACCTGGGAAGTGAAGAAGATGTGAAAGAAACTCGAAGTAGCATCAATTAAGAAGTAGAGCGGAAAGAAGAATTGGTCTAGATCCTCTGACAGTACGCAGACGTATTTGCATGGTCGTATGATGACATGCCTGGATTAAGCACCGACATAATTTCGTATCGATTGCCTACCGATCCTGCCAGATCGCCAGTCAAACAAAAACCTAGAAAGTTCAAGTCGTATTTGAGTTTGAGAATAAAAGAAGAAGTAACCAAGAAGATAGAGGCAAACGTGGTGAGAGTCACCAATTATCCCACATGGTTGGCATTTATCGTACCCGTGCCAAAGAAGGATGGGAAGATCGAGAGATGTGTGGAATATCAAGATCATTAAAAAGGCCAATCCAAAAGACGAATACCCTTTACGAAACGTTCATATCCTCATCGACAATTGTGCAAAGAACAAGTTGCAGTCATTCGTGGGTTGTTTTGCCGAGTACCATCAGATCCTAATGCATGAGTAGATGCGGAGAAGACAGCGTTCACTATGCCTTGAGGAGTTTATTACTACAAAGTCATGGCGTTCGACCTCAAAAACGCTGGTGCCACTTATATGAGGGCCACGACGACCCTCTTCCATGACATGATCCACAAAGAGATCGAGGTATATGTGGATGATGTCATCATCAACTCTGGAAAGAGTGCAGAACATTTGGACGATCTGAAGAAGTTTTTCGAGCGTTTACGGAGGCACAACCTAAAATTGAATCCTGCAAAATGTGTATTTGGAGTCCCTCCCGGAATATTGTTAGGTTTCATCGTAAGTAGGAAACGAATATAATTGGATCCTTTAAAGATCAAAGCCATTCAAGACTTACCTTCGCCCAAGAGTAAAAAGGATGTGATGAGTTTCCTTGGCAAATTTAACTACATCAGCAGATTCATAACCCAGCCTATGGTAATTTGCCAGCCTATCTTCAAGTTGTGAAAAAAGATGCTGCTACAAAATGGATAGAAGAGTGTCAAAAGGCCTTCAACAAGATCAAGGAGTACTTATCAAATTCACCGGTGTTGGTTCCTCCCGAGCCCGGAGACCATTATTGTTATAATTGTCAGTTCTAGACAATGCATTTGGATGCGTATTGGGACAACACGATGAGTCCAGGAGGAAAGAGCAAGCTATCTACTACTTAGGTAAGAAGTTTACACCATGTGAAGCCAAAAATAGATAGAGCGTACCTTCTACGCTTTGACTTGGATCGCCCAAAAGTTGAGGCACTACATGTCGGCATACATCACACATCTAATATCCCGCTCGACCCAGTATATCTTTTAGAAGCTGATGCCAACAGGAAAACTAGCCAAATGGCAGATCCTTCTTAGCGAGTTCAACATTGTGTACATAATGCAAAAGGCCATCAAAGGACAAGCCTTAGCGGACCACCTTGCAGAGAATCTAGTGGACAAGGATTATGAGCCACTCACTACATGCTTTCCAGATGAAGAAGTGTTGTTCTCCAGAGAAGACATTGCAGTGTCATACCCAGAATGGAGTTGGGGTAGTCTTAATTTCAGAATCAGGACAACACTATCCGGCACCAGCAAAGATAAGTTCCCCTGCACTAACAATACGGCCAAGTACGAAGCATGCATCATCTGGATTAGGATGGCAGTCAACATGAATATCAAAGTGCTTCTGGTCATAGGAGATTCTGATTTGTTGATACATCAAGTTCAAGGAGAATAGACTACCAAGAATGTCAAGATCCTTCCATATCTGCACTGCGTAAAGGACTGTGCAAGAAGTTCACAAAGATGGAGTTCAAACACATTCCCAGGATCCAAAATGAGTTTGTCGATGCTCTCGCAACCTTGTCATCCATGATCCAGCATCCAGATAAGAATTACATCGACCCTATTAAGATAAAGGTCCGGGATCAGCATGCGTACTTTTTTCATGGAGATGAAGAGCCAGACAGTATACTATGACATCAAAAGGTTCCTTGAAACAGAGAGTACCTAGTGAATGCCACCAATAGTCATAAGCGAGCACTCAGAAGGATAGAAAATCACTTTTTCCTTAATGGGAAAGTCCTATATAGGAGGACACCAGACTTGGCTCTGTTAAGATGTGTAGATGCTGCTGAAGCAACTAGATTGCTAGAAGACATGAATGGCTTCACCTTAGCCAAGAAGATTTTAAGAGCCGGATACTTTTGGATGACCATGGAAAGTGATAGCATCCACTATGTGCAGAAGTGTCATAACAGGGATTTCATTCGGATTCCACCTAATGAGATTAATGTAATGGGTTCCCCTTGGCCGTTTTCCATTTGGGGCATGGATGTAATCGGACCTATAGAGCCCGCTGCATCAACTGGACACTGTTTTATCTTGGTAGCCATTGATTACATCACCAAATGGATCGAAGCTTCTACATACAAAGCCGTCACGAAGAAAGTAGTCGCAGATTTCGTCTGTAACAACATAGTCTGCCAGTTTGGGATACCCGAGTCAATCATCACTGACAATGCAGCCAATCTCAATAATGATCTCATGAAGGAAATCTGAGAGAAGTTTAGAATCATCCACCCTAACTCTACAGCCAACAGACTGCGAGTGAATGAAGCAGTTGAAGCAGCCAACAAAAACATCAAAAGGATTCTACAGAAAATAATGGACAATCATAGGCAATGGCATGAGAAATTATCCTTCGCCTTATTGGGTTATCAGACCACCATGAGGACATCCACTGGGGAAATTCCATACATGTTGGTATATGGAACTGAAGCTGTGATACCTGCAGAGGTCGACATACCATCTTCGAGGGTCATTCAGGAAGCCAGGTTAGCTGACGCAAAATAGATACGGGTCAGGCAGGAGCAACTCATGCTCATTGACGAGATTAGAATGGACGCAATGTGCCATGGTCAGCTATATCAAAATAGGATGTCCAGTGGATTCAACAAAAGGGTGAAACCTCACAAATTTACACCAGGGCAATTGGTTTTGAACAAAATACTTCCTCATCAAGAAGAAGCCAAGGGAAAGTTTGCGCCAATCTGGCAGGGTCCTTATGTGGTCCATCAAGTATTGTCAGGAGGAACTTTGATCTTGGCAAAGATTGATGGAAGAGTCAACACTAAGCCTATCAACTCAGATGCAATCAAGATATACTAAATTTGAAGATAGTAGAGTTAGGTTTTGGTTGTAACAGAACTACACCTGACTTGACTTCCCACAGTGGGATATGTAGGCAACCCACATAGGGTCCGGTCTCTCTCCCCCTCTTCTTTTATAATAGGAAATCCAACTATCATTTTGTATGTACTCGGAACTACACCACGACTTGATTTCCTTTGGAAGGAATACGTAGGCGATCCTCATCAGATTCAGTCATCTATTGTAAATGAAATACATTCTAGCCTGATTCGATTTGGATACTTAGGTAGTCTGAGTCAGACTCGGCCATTTCATTTTTAAATTTCATCGTTTTGCATCAATTGTAATCGAACTTTGTTTTGATCTGATTCAATTTAGATACGTAGTCTGCCTGAGTCAGGCTCAGTCATCGTCATATTTTCTTTACCATTACCCACGAACTACATTCAGACCGGATTCTGTATCGGATACGTAGGAAACCTAAAAAGGTTCGATCAAAACCCTATGAAAACCTTTGTAACACATTATGTTAGATTAGGACGCCATCGCAACAGCAAGAAACTATTTCATCAGAGGCATCTCCAAGAATCGACATCAATGGGATAGTATCTTCCAGTAATAATGTTTGCGTCTGAGGGAATTTCTAAACATGTCATAATGCGGAACAACGACATTTACCATAAAATAAATGATTTTCCAATATGTTTTCTAAAAACTAACGTTCCACCTACCAAACTTCATGGCGTAACCTCATCAGGCCCGAGGAAAAACCAGGACTACGGTCGACAAAAACCAACAACCCCCTTGCAAAGAATATTTCTTTGATTGCAGGACCGACATGATACAAGTCAACGATGGGGAAATGATGGATCTGCCACTCTCCTAACTATCATCTCACTTTCATAATTTAAAATTTTCTCGTATAACTGAAGACTAACTCTCAAATCCTTTGCAGGTATTTTGGATCCAGGCCACCGATACGATCCGGACATATTGTAAATAGCAAACCGTCTGCTCAATCAAGCGGAGCACTTTGTATATAGCGAGCCGCTGGCCCCGCCGACCGGAGCCATGTATATAGCAAACCATCAGCTCAATCAATCGAAGCAGTTTGTCTAAATCGAGTTTTCAGCTTTACCAATCAAAGCCTTATATCTAGCAAACTATTCACTCCGCCAACGGGAGCGTCCCACACAGCCACTTTTCCATATTGGAGAATACAAGTAGATGGTCACAAACCCCGTCACCAACATCCTGCCGATCGACTGCCGCAGTTAGTTTTGTAGTCAAGAGTATCTCTTGAGCATGCTCCTTATTTGTTTATTTTATCTTGAATGTTTTGATGTTTTGCTCATGCAGCTTACATGCATGATTACAATTTTTCTAGTCAGAAACTCCCATCATGCGGAGATACTTTACATTTTGATGCAACTACTCCCATTATGCGGAGATACATTCTACATTACCAGTCAACTAATCCCATCACGTGAAGATACTCCCAATGTAAGGAGACTTAATGCTCTGAAAGCTGGGGAACGGTACATAGCTCGGCTAACTATCGAGTCAAATTCAAGTATCACGTCGTCCCGATCCCAAATAACAGCTAGCAGGCAGCCAGGCATCAACACTCCTGCATTATTTACACCACAACTTAACATATCTGCATTATGATATATGGGTATGTGTGTATTTTGTTTTTTGCAGGAGCAAACATCGCGACGTGGAACTACTTTTAAGCAGCAAACTAAGCTACAACGCTATGAGGGACAACAAACTCATAAGTGCGCCAAGGATTCGAACTCAAACTCAAATAAGATCAATGGAACTATAAAGCCGCAATTTAGAGCTCTCATGGGTACCAAATCTTCTGTCTCCCAGTATCATCTATGATACTGTGAGCAACTTCTGCGAGCATCGCCCTCTCCAAATCATCACTCCAGAATTACATGAGGCCTGATCCTTGTTACGCCCGAGTTATATAAGCAATTCAATGCCAGAATTTGGCCCCAACTCTTCCAAATTCTCCCAGAATTTTCTTTAACTCTTTCTATAATTCTATGAACCATAATCTTCCTTAAATACACATTCCATTCCTTCAATGTATGCCTAAAGTCAGGACAAAATTGGCCTTGATTCAATTTGTTTGCCTGAAAACTCTTTCATCGTCTCCGGTCAAAAAGGGGCAGCTATTGACAATCAATTTTGACCCTCTTTTTAAAAATTAATTTACTTACACTTATTAATTTTCAATAAATATGTTAAAGATATTTTTAATTAATAATACCTATTTTTTTAAGTAATTAATGGTGTTAATTAGTACTTTAGTAACTATATAATTATAAAATTATTGTCTTTACTATTTTAGCATATTTTTTTTTGAAAAACTATCAAGATAATTTTCATATTCATCACATAGGTATATAATTAATTTAAAAAAGTTATTTCTCAATTTTTGGCAAGATAACCTTTATTTCAAAATAAATCTGAAATTAGTGTAATAAATAGGAAAATAAGATATTTAGTAACTAATTATAGTAATTAATAGTGTATTTGATTATTATAATTTTATTGCATTTTATTGAGACTAATTCAATTTTAAATAGGTTAAAGACTAAATGGCTATAATTGCCATAGCACTCCTAAACACAAATAGGCATTTTTGTAATTAAAATTGGCCCAAACACAAACCCAATTCGTAGTTAACCCAGTCTAGGTCGACCCTGACTTTCCACCTTGGCAATCCATGACCTCCTCTCCAATCCGATGAAATCGCACCACGTCACCCCTTTATCACGCTCACAAAAGAAGCACTGTGGATCTATGCCATCCATTCCTTAGATCAACTGCTAACAATGTCTCCATTTTCTCTTTAACTTAAAACACTCGTCAGATTTAATCACACCCTTTAGATTACAAGGATTCAGCGACCACTAAAATTCCTCATTGAAACTTTTAATGCTCGAATTTTCAAGGTCGTTGGTCATTAGATCGAACGGCCCAAATCTCATCTTCCTATCTTAAACCTAAAGACCAACCCTAATCCCCCTAACCATAAATCATTTTTGTCTTTGACTCATCCGCAACCTTTCCCTAAAGGCTCTCTACTCTCTCCTCCATCCAGCTCCCACCAATCTCAAGGCCTTGTACAAATCCGTGTAAGGCCAAAAAATCAACAACCAAATCATCCCTTTTGTCCTCCCCAGCCACGAATTCCACTAGTTTCTTCCCCATTTCGCCACTTAGATTCAAAATGCCTAAAATCTGAAATCCTAGCTTAAGAATGCAACTTCAAATCGTTGAAACCCTCTTATGCTTCATCAAATCGGAGCATGCATGGAGCTCTTGCAGAGTTTCATCACGAAGATTCGTCACTCAAAGGTCAAATACGATGACCTTTATATCTTAGAGTTTACCCAATGGGTCTTCGCCTTAATAGTCGACCTCTCTCCTCTCTGGTAAGATTTATCACCACTCTCACCTCTGTCTTCTCTGATTTTACCCGATTGTGCTTACATCATCAACTCTTTGTCACTCTCCACTATTGTTTGAATCTAATGAATCCTGAGGCATTGAATGCCACTATAAAAATGGGGCTGTAATGCTCTGAACAACAAGCACAAACATCAGCACTTAGTTCTAATTTCTTTCCTCTCTTTCCAGTTCTGAGTTTACACTGATTTAGGATTAAAAGTTTTGATTCGAAATGGCTAAGAGAATCCTTGTTTGGTTTTCTGGTCAAAGGAAGGTCACTGTACTTTGACATTTCTGTTTTTGATTGTCTTAGTTGAAACCATTCATACTCTGTTATCTTCTATTGATTTTCTCTACTTATGATACTTGTCATTGGTTTATAATTGATTGTTTTTGTTCATGATGCGTGTGTAAGTCGACAGTTATGTTTTGGTATTCTGTGATTCAAGCCAATACTAATCGTTTATAGTGTGACCTTGGTGAGCATTGTTGAGGATTGAACCATCTCTGTGATTAAGTTCCCATAATTAGCTAAAGAGGCCTTAATAACCTTCTACATTTGTCCTGACTATAGATATCTTGATGTTCTGCAATACTCTTCATGCCTGTCATACTAATTTTGTCTTAGCATCACTTGTATCATGCGCTTGAGGCCTTTGCCTAATAAACTAAACTAAAACTGGATATGAACCATTACTGATGAAAACAAGGATTTCATCTTAGTCTTGGTGTATCAGCTAATGTTATTTGAGTCAATTCCTTCCTTCTGAAGTGCTTCTGTGATTCTGCAGTACTTGAATGATTAGTACAATTGGTTTCTCTCCACTTTCATAACTGCTTGATTCCATATATGAGTCTCATTGTATAAAACAATGCCTTAAAGTAGCTAGACTAAATTCTACTATCTCTACAGTTAGTTTTGTTTACTGCCATCCAACTAGCTTAAACCAGCCCATAAGTTAGATTGAAGTTGCATATGTTATTGTTGAGTATCATTTGTGGAGTTGTTAGAACTAAACTTCATCATGTTAGAATATTGCAACTTGTAATTAAACCACGCTCACTTAGTACAACACAAGCTAAAGCAATGGTGGAAGAACATCCACCAAGAGCAGGGAGATTAAATCAGGAGGCACCTAGCAGCATTGAATGCCTTACTAAACATCCGGGCAGACATGATGCTTACCCATTTGCTGATGGAATTCTGGGATCCAGCCTAAGCGGTTTTCAAGTTTGTTGAGTGTGAGTCGGTGCCGACGTTGGAAGAAGTTACCAACTTCACGGAGCTGTCATTCATTGGAAGGAAGCCGATACTATCGGTCACCATGCACGACTACAGGTTTCTGGATGCTTTGGGTTTGGAAAGTAGTCGGGTTTTGAGGAACACTGAAAACAGATGGGTAAGCCTAGACCAATTGTTCAATTGGTTTGGACATCGAGAGAGCTACGTGTGGTACTTAGGAGAGTTGCACTATGATCTGGCAACCTGAGAAAGTCTCCGACCTATAACCTTCTATTTGGCGCTGCTAGTATTGCTGGTTTTCCCACAAAGGAGAGCACGGATCAATATCAACTTGTTGCATGTGGTCTTGGAAACATTCCAAGGTAACCTCGAAGCTACCTTGGTGCCTATGGTGTTAGAAACAATTCTCAAAGCATTGTATGCATGTTTCTGGGGGTACTATTTCTTCAAGGATTGTAACCTGTAGATACAAATAAGGGCCACTAAGAACTTCTTTCAACGAGAGGCCACAGTTGAATACTTTGTGGGTGTTAGCAACATGATCCGAAGTCTCAGTAAGAGAATGAGGCATTGGTTCTTCACGCAAAGACATAAAGAATGGAGGGAGATGCTGACCAATTTGAGCGGAGAATGTATAAACTGAAAGCAGTCGTGGCTGAGTGGTAGGGCGATTCTAAGGACTCCCCAGAGTTATATCATCGAACTGATAGGGTTCAAAAGCATTCAGCCATATGCACCCCTACGTGTTCTCAGGCACTTTAGGTTGATTCAGGATGTACCTCTCTGGATGAGGACAGCTCTGTATGAAGACGAGTACAATGGGCAGATCCCGATACCAAGGATAAAGAGACTTCAGGAGGAGGGGAATTATTTAGTTATAGTGCCGATGGATCAGAATTCGTGGTGCACTCCAGAATACTATGGCTGGATCAATAAAGAGGATGAGCTGGCCCGACCAAGTAGAGAAGGAATAGCCTGGCTAGAAGATGCAGTGGCGGCCTTACAAATCTATCATGAGATTTTTCCGCACTACCTTATGACTACCTGCATGCACCGTCAAGTGGTCCCAGGGCTAGTTTACTATATACTGCCACCTCCAGAGAATGATGATCGAGTGTATACAAATTGAATCTGAGACATAACCAGAAGAAGATCTGGAAGAGGAACCCGAGTTCAATGATGATGAAGAGGAAGAATTTGAAGAAGACCCAGAATATGAGCTGGAAGAGGAAGAAGTCATTGGAAATGATTCCGGGGATGGCCATTAGAAGCTAGTTGATTTCACCCCTTTTTCCACCTTGTATCGTTTATCCCGAACCCTTCCATTTCCCTAAGGGAAAGTCTGTTTAGCCCATGTATTCTTATGAATGTTGAAAATAATGGTGTAACCTTTTCTCCCACCTATTGCAATTCAAAGATTATTAATGAAAACAAAAGTATGCTTCGATTCTGAACGTGTCAAATCTAATTATTTGTCAAATGTTCGCAACTTCGGCCCACTTCGAAAGGGAAGATGTCTGCGACAGATAACCCGACCGAACACGCTCTGATAATAGCTGATAGCCCTGGGCAATCGGGAGAAAAGAATGATACTCGAAATGACTAACATGCTTCTAGGATGGCACAAGAGATGGAATCATTGAGGGAGGAATTACAACTCATTCGGGAATTAGAGCACCTGGCCATGATGACGCTCCCACAACCACCAAATTTTTCTTCTCTAGATTCGATCCCCGATCACTTTACTTTAACCACTCGTCAAGCAAAATACCTTGATTTCAGCCCCTACAACCCAAATTATACCCCGGTAACCCCTATCCTCCCATACATACCCCGTATGTACCAAATTATGTTTAGACACCGCAATACCCACAAGTCAATACGAACGCAGTTCATACCCTCCTCGTGATGGCGTCACCTTAACCAACAATCAAAACCAGCACATGCTCTCGGCACATACTGCTACACAGGAGTGATTTGTTCGTAAATATCATTTCTGAACCCATGTTCACAACGCCCGTCACGGTCAAGTTGACTTATGAAGTTGATCAATATGCTGTAATGGAAAGGGAAGCAAGGTGTAAAGAAGAAGAGTCGGTATTCGAGTTGTTATGGGCATTGAGGAAACAAATGAAGAACCTTCAGGTCATTCGAGGAAGCAAAAGTCTAGATTATGAGGACATGTGCATACACCCCGATGTAGACGTGCTAGTGGGGCACAAGCCTCCGAAATTTGAAATTTTTGATGGAATAGGAGATCCCATGCACATTTAAGAGCCTACTATGATAACATGGTTAGAGTAGGAAGGAACGAGAAGTTACGGATGATGATATTCATAAGGAGTTTGACAGGAGAGGCACTCACTTAGTACACCCGATAGGATCCTAGAAACTAGAGGGAAAGTCAAGATATGACAAAAGACTTCATGAACCGTTTCCACTTTCATTACAAAAATTACTCCTGATAGGTTCGCCCTGGTGGACTTGCAAAAGAAGCCGCCAGAGTAATTTCAAGAATATGTACGCCGATGGAGGTCGGAGGCTGCCAGAGCACAACCCCCATTACTAATACTTAGTTGACTAAGTACTTCATCGGAGCTTAAGAAGGAATCTACTTTGAAAAAATGATGGGCATGATGGAGCAGAAGTTCCCCGAACTTGTTAAGATGGGATACTTTTTATAGGACGGCATAATCTTCTACAGTGTCTTGGCTATAGATTTCTTGATGTTCTACAGTAATCTTCATGCTTGTCACACTAATTCTGCTTTGATATCACTTGTATCATGCACTTGAGGCCTTTGCCTAATAAACTAAACTAAAAATGGATATGAACCCTTAATGATGAAAACAAGGTTGTCATGTTAGTCTGGGTATATCAGCTTATGTCATTTGAGTCAATTCCTTCTTCTGAAGTGCTTCTGTGACTCTGCAGTACTTGAATGATTAGTGTAAAATATTTATCTCCACTTCCATAACTGCTTGATTCCATATATGAGTCTCACTATATAAAACATTTCCAAAGTAGCTAGACTAAATTCTACTAAATCTATGCAGTTAGTTTTGTCTATTGCCATCTACCTAGCTTAAACTAGGCCCAGAAGATAGATCGAAGTTGCATCTATTATGGTTGAGTATCATTTGTTGAGTTTTTGGAAATAAACTTCATCATGTTAGACTAATGCATTTAACTTGTAATAAAACCACGCTCACTTAGTATAAAACTCTCACTGTTCTGTTAGCTTGATCCCATGTTGTTTGGTGCTCAATCATGTTTGTAATGTTACAATTTGATTGGAATGTCTTATGTATGTATTTAGATACCATCTCTTGAGGATTTGGCACTCACTCTTGTTTAAAATAGGTCTCTGCTAGTCTTACATGCTCATGCTTATGCCTCTATTATCACATAACCTTGTTAAGTTCATATAAGTCAACTGTAATTGACTTATAAACTTAGGAGATTGATGTTTATCTGACATGTTTCAGTGTAAGATTGTGCATTACCTCCTAATGAACCTGGTATAAAACATGAGATTAGAACCCTGTAAAGGGAAAATGATCATCTGATAAGTGGAGACCAATTTTTTTTAAGTATCCCTAATTAACACTTTAGAGATTCTGAATGGAGCTGGAATCTCATATATTTAGTAAGAGTTGAAGGTTTAGCCTATGTGCAGAACTATACTGAGTTTGAAAATGGCAAAGTAATCATGACTGCAGTTAGGAACTTACATAAGTATGGATTTGCCAGTAGGATTAGTAAGGTTAATATACATGTATCTTCTCTCCTCAAATCACATAACTTAATTGTTTGAGTTCCTGAAATAGCCTGTTGAAGGTTTTTATCATTTGTCTACACTTGTAAATGATTTCTTTGAGTACCCTTGACCATGCTAAAGTTGTATGGTAGTGTACCACCCTTGTGTCTGGGCTATGACCTCCCTGGTGTTATCTGTTACATTCTAAACAATTTCTGTGAGAAGTGTACATGTCTAAACCTGTGTATTGTTGCTATAGTTGTATTGAAACTTACAATGAATGCCTCATTGGCATTTAAACCTGGGATGAGTAAGTGTGAGTGGTTAGGGGTATTTAGGAGTGAGATTAAGTTTGTGGTGGAGATATTCTCTCTGACACAAGCACTGCTCAGGGTCCCTGAGACCCTTGTGAACTTTGAAGTGGCAAAGATCCAAAAGGTGTCTTGGCCATGAATGGAATTTACCTAAGCCCTTAATCATTGATATTTGCTAATCTCTTTAGGGTTAGTGTTAAATGAAAGAACAGCTTGACCTTACACGGTTTTATTTGCATTACAATTACTAACGATTGTTACAGTTTTTTGGGCTTTACGTTGATATCATTTGTGTTTAAGTATCATATTGGGCCACAAATCTAATGTTTTTATTTTCTTCTATACACATGTGACCGAACTGGGCCTGCTAAGCTCTCAAAAACTCAGGCACAAGTTCTAGCTTGTATCTGGAGTTTGTTGGAGTTGTTGCCGCGTGTTTGTTGTTTGCTGGGCCTAACCTTGTTCAAGCCCAAACGAATAAGTCAAATTCACCTCGTTTATTCTTTTTTTAGCATGTTCTTATTGTTATGTAATTATAACACTGATAAATATTTGAGTGAATGTTTTTCATTTATCTCTTTGAATTACTTAAGGAAACCAACCCAAGCCTAAAACCATAGGCAAAATAAAAAAAAGTACTATCTCTCAGTAGTTAAATAATCTTAATTATTTTTTCCATCACCCAATTTTTCGCTCTCAATAGTAACCATTTTTCTTGAGTTTTTCCTAAGATCAAAAAAGATTTGGAAACTTCGACAACTCTCTTTCTTTAGAAGTCGGAGTTGAGAAATTGATTTCAAAGTCTGGTTTTCTACAAATCAAACAAACACAGCTGCAAATCGTAGATCCTTAAACAATTTTCCATCTAAATTTATGTACCAGATCTAAAACCAGTATCCAATGTATATTTGAACCTACTTCTTCAATGGCCTTTATTTTTACACAAATAGTCATCTTATTTCAAAGTCAAATATTTTACACTTAACCATTTCACAAAGTTAACAAGTGTAATTGTTGTGAAAACATCTCCAAAACTTTTTTCAACTACATAGACATCTCAAAGGGCATCCTTTTGTATAAAACCTACACTCTCTTTTCAAAGTGTATATTTATATTTTCCCTTTTAAAATGATAAGTTTAAGAACATAACATAAGGTAAGTCATGCACGTTCAAGCACTAACTAAGTAAGATATAGACATTTAATTCTCCGAACCTAGTCTAAGTCCTATGGAGCTACCTTAGGTGGATTCTAGGGTGTGCTAACACCTTTCCCTTAGAATAACAAAAAGCCTTACCCAAAATCTCACTGGTTAGCAGACTAATAGGATAGTAATTTAATAACTAATACAGGTAACCTAGTATACCTTTAAATATTAGGTGGAAACTCTCTTTTACCATCAACAGGGAAACCACTAGTTGAATTTTGTTTTGACTCGTGCAAAATAGAGTGCAACAGCACCAACGCCAAAAGTTGCAACATTACTTGAAGAAATTCATGTTAAATATACAGCTAAATTAGACGGTCTCATATCATGTGAATAAACATGTAAATCAGTAAGAGATTTAAAGATAAAATTATTAAGAAGACTTTAGCTTTTGTGCTAAATTCTCGTTAAAAGTCAACACAATTTATTTATTTGTTCTTCACACTGTTAGTTAACATAACTTAATGCATACCATTTTAATTTTAGGAAGTCTATAAAAAACGTTTGGAGGAATGGCGTCAAAGTCAACAGGATTTCGAGGATGGTAGATCAACCCAAGTATCACTTGATGATGTAGCTTCAATATGGACGCAAGTGGTTGGTGGCGGAAAGAAAGGTAGAACCTACGGTCTTAGATCAAAATATTATGTTAGTCGTCCTACGACACTATTGTCTAGTGATCCAAGTTATTCACAGAATCATGAAGAGGTTGAAGCATTACGAAAAGAAATTGAAGAGTTGAAGGAGGAACGGAAAGAAGATCGTGCAAATTTTAACAAATTGCAGAGTCTAGTGGAGAAACTTATTAGTAGACCTCAATATGGTCGTCAAAATATCAACGATGACGAGGATGATGAGTTTCAATTTGTTGTGATGTTTGAGACATTATTGTTTGTTATGGTTGGATTTTTAGACTTCATTGTTATTGTAATGTTTAGACTTGACTATGGTTGTAATGTTTAGACTTAATTGAATGGTGCTTGGATGTTTTAACTTGTGTTTGGATGTTTTAGTTAGTTTGTGGCTTCATTAATTGTTTGCATTTTATGGGTCTGATTTGTTGAAATGGTAGATTAATTGGTTGGAATGGTGGAATAAATGAAGACATGGTATAACTAAAGACATGCAATTAAGTAGTACACCCTGCATGCTTGAACCCATGACAATGTATATACACTAGTCACCTTGCATGTACGCCATCCTCACACATAAATCACATAGCAAATAGACCAATCGAGTCTTAATTCCCTCAAATCAAGGTTAACCACGACACTTAGTTCTTTCCAAAACAAAATCAATAATTCAACACAGCTGTTCCTTGGGAATAAGCCTCCAAACCACCCAAATCTAGTTAATTATGGTTCAAACAAGTCAAAACATGCTTCTGAAGCTACCCTCGTAAGGTAAAAGATCAATCTTTAACACAATTAAAAAGTCAAAGCTAAGTCAACCTAGGCCCTCATGATCGAAATCCAAAATTAATATCAAATTGTGAATTACCCGTTCACCCCTAAGCCCGAATATATAATTTATTTCGAAATCCGACCTCAATTTGCAGTCTGAATCTCAATTTTATAAAATCGTTATATTCTAGCCAAAACTCTAAATTTCTACTCTAAAAATCCTAATTTGATCGTGGAAATTCATGAAAAACTAAAGAAAGTTGAATGGAAACAAGTTAAAGTTACTAACTTGTGAAGATGGGAAGAAATTACTCCCTAAAAATCGCCTCTACAAAAATGTTGTAAAATGCACTAAATCCCAAAATTCTCATATTTTACCCAGCTGCAGATATCGCAATTGTGAACTCCTGTTCGCAATTGCGATTTTCGCAAAAGCGAACAGTGTGTGGGCCCTTCTGATGTCGCAAATACGACTATGCCTTCGCATTTGCAAAGGTCCAACCTATCGTAAAACCGAACAGAGCTTCGTATATGCGAAGCTGTTCCCCTACTGCCCAGTGCCGCGAATGCAACGTGTAGATCGGGAATGCGATGCCCACCAGCTCGCAAAAGCGACCAATTCTTCGCAATTGTAAAACTTACTTGCCCCTATCGCAAATGCAAGTAACCATTTGCAAAAGCTAAGCTCGCATTTGCGGTTCGCAATTCAGCAACACTAGCAATACAATAGCCAAGTCCCAAACCTATCCGAAACTCACTCAAGCCCCTCGGGCTCCATTACAAACATCCACACAAGTGTAATAACATCATACTAACTCGCCGGCAAGCTCAAATCATCAAAATAACATCTAAAATAAAAAAACTGATCATCAAAGTTCAACATTATTAAAGTTAACTCATTTTTTCAAATTTTCACATAACGTGCCGAAATGGCCTTGGGTCGCCAGGGGCCCGAACCAAACATGCGTACCAGCCCAAAATCATCACACGAACCTACTGGAATCGTCAAAAAACTAATCCGACGTCATTTACCAAAAACTTTGATCGTGGTCAACTCTAGCTATTTTTAAAGTAAAAAATCATACTTTCTTTAAAATTTCACATACAAACTTTCCGAAAATCGACACGGGTCATGCACGCAAGTCATAAATCATCAAATAAATCAATGAGAGGTCACAGAACACAAATAGAAGAGATAATACTCAAAATGGCCTAACGGGTCGTTACATTTTTCACCTCTAAAAGAAATGTTTGTCCTAGCATGAACATAGAAATGTACCTGTACTGGCAAAAAGATGCGGGTATCTACTTCTCATGGTACTGCCGAAGCATAGAAACGTGAAATACTGGATGTGCCCTCGAGGCTAGGAGGTAATGCAATCCTATAAGGAACCTCCCTAACTCTCTCCAAGATCTCAAATGGGTCAGTAAACCTCAGGCTCAACTTGCCCTTCTTCCCAAATTGCATCACGCCCTTCATAGCCGAAACTCAAAAAAAAACCTTCTCACCCTCAATTTAAGCCACATCATGAACCTCCCTATTCGTGTAACTCTTTTGCCTGGACTGTGCTATATGAAGTCGCTCCTGAATCAGTTTCATCTTTTCTAGAGCATTACAAGCTAAATCTTTGCTCGAGAATCTAGCCTCACTGGGCTCGAACCAACCAACCAGAGAGCGACATTGCCTCCCATATAAGGCCTCATACTGAGCCACGAACCAACCAACCAGAGAGCGACATTGCCTCCCATATAAGGCCTCATACTGAGCCATCTAGATTCTCGACTAGTAGTTGTAGTTGTTGTAGGCAAAGTCTACCAGAGGAAAAAACTGGTACCATTTACCCCCAAATCAATAGAGCATATGCCCTCAACATGTCCTCCGAAAATCTGAATGGTCCAGTCGGACTCTCCGTCTGTTTGAGGATGAAACATGGTACTCAGCTCGACCCCCATGCCCAACTCGCACTGCATCGCTCTCCAAAAGTGTGAAGTGAATTGCGTCCTATGGTCTGAAATGATAGAAATGGGTACACACGTGCAGCGAATAATCTCCCCGATGTAAATCTGAGCCAATCACTCTAAAGATAAGAAGTCATCACTAGAATAAATTGTACGGACTTAGTCAACCAATCCACAATAACCCAAATATCATCATACTTCCTCAAGATCCGTGATAAGCCTACTACAAAGTCCATAGTAATGCGCTCCCATTTCCACTCCGATATCACCAACTTCTGAGTCAACCCACCCGATTTTTGATGTTCATACTTCACATGCTGACAATTCAAGCACCGAGAGACATGTGCAACAAATTTTTTTTGAATAGAATACTATTAAGAATGAGCCTCCTCAAAGATCAACTCTCTCAACTAATCAAAATTCATAACACAAATCTATTCCTAAAGCCGCATAACACCATCATTTTCAATCACGACCTTCTTAGCACCACCCTGCTACACCATGTCTTTCAATAAAAACAGAGAATCATCAAACTAGCGAGCGTTGATACGCTCCAACAAAGATAAATGTGCCACAACACAAGAAAAAACCCTACTAGGCTCCGAGACCTCACGAACCGGTTGGCCAAAACCTACACATCCTGGCTAGTGGCCTCTCCACTACCAGTAAAAATGCCAAACTGCCCATGCTCTTCGCGTTTCTACTTAAGGCATCGCCACCATATCAGCTTTCCCGAATGATATAATATGGTTATATCAAATTCCTTCAATAACTCCAGTCATCTCAGCTACCTCAAATTAAGATCATTTTGCTTGAATAGATGTTGGAGACTCCGATGATCGGTATAGACCTTACATGGCACGTCGTATAGATAGTGCTTCCAAATCTTGAGTGCATGAACAATGGCTGCTAACTCCAAATCATGCACATGGTAATTCTTCTCATGGACCTTCAACTGATGAGACACGTAGGCAATCACCCTACCATCCTACATCAATATTGCACTAAGCCCAATATGTGATGCATTATAATTCACAGTGTAAGACCACGAACCTGTGGGCAATACCAATGTTGGGGTTGTAGTTAAAGCAGTTTTGAGCTTCTGAAAGCTCTCCTCACACTCGCCGGACCATCTGAAAAGAGCACCCTTCTGAGTCAACTTGGTCAATGGGGCTGAGATAGATAAAAATCCCTCCACGAACCGGCGATAGTAGCCCGCCAAACCCAAGAAGCTCTGAATCTTTGTAGCTGAAGTAGGTCTAGGCCAATTCTGATGCCTCAATCTTCTTGGGATCCACCTTGATACCCTCCGAAGACACAACATGACCCCAAAAGGTGACTGAGTCCAACAAGAACTCACACTTCAAAAACTTGACATAGCTAACGATCCTTCAAAGTCTGAAGTACAATCTGCAGGTGCTGCTCATGCTCCTCCCTACTACAAGAGTAAACCAGAATATTATCAATAAAGACAATCACAAAGGAATCCAAATAAGGATTGAACACCCACTTCTTAAAATCCATGAAGGAAGCTGGGGTATTAATTAGTCAAATGAAATCACCAACTTATAATGACCATATCGAGTCCTAAAAGTTGTCTTAGGGACATTCGATGCCCCAACCTTCACCTGATGGTAGCTAGATCTCAAATCAATCTTGGAAACAGCCTTGGCACCCTATAGCTGGTCAAATAAATTATCAATCCTAGGCAACTGATACTTGTTCTTGATAGTAATTTTGTTCAACTAAATGCACATCCTCGTCGAAAAAGACCGGTGCTCCCCAAGGCGATATACTCGGTCTAATGAACCCTTTGTCAAGCAAATCCTCCAATTGATCTTTTCAACTCAGCTGGAGCCAAATGGTATGGTGGAATAAAAATAGGTTGAGTGCACCGAACCAAATCAATACAAAAGTCAATATCCCTATCAGGTGGTATATCCGACAAATTTGTAGGAAGCTCCTTCACAATCGGTACCGAATCCATAGAAGGAACCTCTGCACTAGAATCTCGGATATAAGCCAAATACGCTAAACATCCCTTCTCAACAATACGCCAAGCCTTCAAGTAAGAAACTACCCTGCTAGTGGAGTCACTTAGAGTCCCTCTCCACTCTAACCTTTGCAACCCCGGCATGATAAAAGTCACAGTCTTGGCATGACAATCCAAGATAGCATGATATGGGGACAACTAATCCATGCCAGGAATGACCTCAAAATACACGACATTTAGCAACAAAAGATCAACTTTGGTTTCATAAACATTAATGGTAACAACACAAGACCGGTACATCTGATCAACTATTATAGAATCCCCAACTGGTGTAGACATAGTATCACCACCCAAAGTTCACTATGGATCGCGACGGCGCCTAACGCCGCCATCAGGCAAGCCAACGGTGCTTAATCAACTTAATTACTTATTTTATTACCTTCGAAGTCATAATTTTTTAATAAAAAGGAAATTTACACTTTTAAATCCACGGGCATGTACAAAATTTGTAGTTTATAAGAAAAATGAAAGGTGCTGATAATATACAGAACCGTAAGCATCAACTAGTGTACCCCAAAATCCGGTGTCACAAATGCATGAGCATTTTCTAAGGAGTACAATAATGATACAACATCTGTCTAGGATGCATGATACATGATAAAATAAATAGTATGATGGAGACTCCATGGACTGCGATGCGTAGCCTGGAATGCAGCTGACCTAACGTCTCTTCAACAGGTGCACCTAACCTACGCGCCAAGATGATCACCAAATGAACCTTTCAGATCCTGCACATTTAGTGTAGAAGTGCAGGATGAGTAGGTAAATCAATGCATACCCAGTAAGTATCTAGCCTAACCCCGAAGAAATAGTGACAAGGGGTCGACATCGACATTTACTAGAGGTCCAACAAGCAATATAATAAAATAATAAGCAGACGTGAAGTACACAACCATAATAGGGTAAATTTGCAAGTTACCTAATCTTCCAAATATTTCTTTTAATGTATGAATTTCTCAATCTTTTATTCTACCTCATCAGCTTAGATATGTCAAGTATCAGAAACAACGGATAAGAAGTATCATGTAAAATGTTGGGCATCAGTGGAAGGAAAACCTCGTGAATGTTCAGACTACCAGCGATGTAATGTACGATTATGCCAAGGTCATTCGGCCCGATACAGAATAATGTGTACACTGCCGAGGGTCGAGCAGCACGAACCATAGATACATCTATTATACTGCCGAGGCGTTCAGCCCGCTCCACAATAAAGGAAGTTATTTATCGAATCACGAGACATGTGCTTACAATGGAGTACATGAGTACAAGGTGAATATAATCTTTACTGTTTCTCAAATAACTAGCAACAACTCAAGGTCATAAGGCCAGCCTAGTATACATATATTTATTTCTAAATCAATTTCAATTATAAGTTCAATTAGTTAAGCCAGCAGAACGAGTTTAGTGCATTATTTCATAATAAGGTCCTAAGTCTACCCGGACATAAACATGCTTTAACTACGTACGAACTCTCGTCACCCCGTGAGTACGTAACACCCACAACTAGTATCACATAGCAATTACATCATCTAGGGGTAGTTCCCCCTCATAAGGTTAGACATGAGACTTACTCGCTCCGAAGTTCCATAACCGGCTCCAACGCCTCTCCAACTCTTCAATTCAAGCCAAACGATCTGAAACTAGTCAAACAATGTGCAATTCATTCAAAATATACTCTAATGCTTATAATAATCAATTTATAATAATACCCAACTCCACTCTGAAAGTAAATAAAGTCAACCCTTAGACCCACGTGCCCGTATTCCGAAAATTTTTGAAGATAAACTTTACCTATAACACCACAAACTCAAATATATAATTTATTCCAATTTCCATGTCCAATTTCGTGGTCAAAATCCAAAAATATCAATTTCTAGGTTTCTACCAAAATCCCAAATTTCTACTCATTTCCATGCTCAAATCCACATATAAACTATGTATTTAATTCACAATATGTGGGAACTACTTATCTTGACATAGATGATGAAAATATCCACTTGAAGATCTCCAAAAATCACCCAAGCCAAGAGAGAATGGAAGAAAATTGGCCAAATCCCGTATAAAAATCAAATCTGCCGAGTGCTTCTTCACACCTGCGGAACAGTAGCCGCTTCTACGGCTCCACACCTGCAGAAAATCCATTGCAGGTGCGGCTCCTGCTCAAACCACCAGCCCTCACTTTTGCGCCCTAAGTAATACATCTTTGCTTCTGCTTATGCGGGCCTCAAGCACTTCTGCGCCCGCGCACCTGCGCGACCATGTCCTCTTCTGCGGCCCAGGTCTTCTTGGCCAACTTCCGCTTTTGCGCTTCTTCTCCACATCTGTGGCTTAGCAAGTGCAGAAATTTCCTCGCACCTGCACTCCCAGACATCCCCCACAATAGTCGCACCTGTGATGGAATCTTCGCACCTACGTGAGCGCACTTGCGGCCACTCCTTCCATAGGTGTGATGGCACCAGATTTCAGCAGCATCAGCAAGTCCTAAATTCCATGTTTAATCTGTTCTCAATCTACTTCAAACTCGAGGCCTCCGGGACCCAATCAAACGTACCAACAAGTCCCAAAACATAACACAAACCTACTCGGGGTCTCAAATCACACCAAACAACATCAAAATTGTGAATCGAGATCTTTAAACTTTTAAACTTCGACGAACCCGTTCGAATCATACCAAAACATTCTGGAATTGACGCCAAACTTTGCGTACAAGTCATAAATCACAATTCGAACCTATTCCAAGGCTCAAAATCCTAAACGGACATAGATAACACCAAAGTCCACCGCAAACCAAACATAGGAAATTCTAAAACCTTTAAAATGTCAACTTTCCACAATAAGCGCCGAAATGCTCCGGGTGATCTGATACTCAACCCGAACATACGCCCAAGTCCGAAATCATCAAACGAATCATTGGAATCTTCAAATCTCGATTCCGAGGTCGTTTACTCAAAAGTCAAACCTTAGTCAATTCTTCCAACTTAAAGCTTCCAAAATTAGAATTTCTTTCCAAATCAACTCCGAACTTCCCAAAATTCAATTCCAACCACGCGTACTAGTCATAATACCTTAAGTGAAGCTACTCAAGGCCTCAAACTGCCGGACGATGTGCTAAAGCTCAAAACAATCGTTCGGGTCGTTATATTTTCCCCCAATTAAACATACATTCATCCTCGAACGTGCTAAGGACTGCTACGGAGTTGTCCAAAATCACTGTTTAGCACCTCGTGCACCTACCCGTGCCACCACAACCCAGTTGAACACATTAGCTCGAGTTGGACTGAAGATCCTCCCTTTTATTTAGACAATAAGCCTTAGAACCAAATTCCAACCTCCGAATTTTCTTACAAGACCTGATTCTGACATACGAACACCGTATCAATCACTATACACTGTACCAAAACATGATAATGCATATATGCTGAAGTCACACCATGCACATAATAACATCCACGGACCACAATAGTTGGAATTTCACGAATTTGATGCCCGCAATACACTTTATTACGCATATAAGTTTTGTTCCAATTCTTGAAATACTGCCACGACGGAAGAGATGTGTAGAAAACAATAACCATATCAACAAATCATGGAGTCTCTCCTCCAAACAAGGACCATTACCTCATTTTGTACTGAATAATGATATTTTCTCTTTAATATACCCAATATAACTTCGATTGCACTGATCCCAGGTTCAATAACATCGTCTCACCCAGTACAAGCTGCTCAGGCAATAAGCCATCTCAAACACTGCCAAAAATCTCATATGACGCCCACAATGCACCAACAAGCTACAAACTCGAATGTGATACATAAGACAAAATGAACTCTGGAAAGGAGCTACCCAGCCTGCATAACGAATTAAATGGTCGAGCAGACGCTACGACCCCTTCCGAGAGAATGGGAAACAAAAAGACACAGAAATAACTATATGAGACCACTCTCAACATCTCACCGTTGCGGCATACAACCCGATCCAAACATGGTACCATTGCGGCGTGCAACCCCATCCAAACAACATGTCCGTGGCGACGTGCCACCAGATCCACACATAATAATGATTAAGGAAGTACCCATCAAGCCATAATGCTTATACCTATGAAATACTCGAACACCGACCACAAGCACGCCAAGTGCGAAAATACAACCCTGGGGAGACGGATAGCGCCGTACGCTGCAAAACTCAAGCATGACTAAGGTGCAATAAATGACCTGCATCTCAAGAGCCATCCTGCTCATATAACACCACAACTACACGGGATCACAACACATGTGCGAATAATCAAGCCGTCTCACAACCCAACTTGCACAATAGAGTATTACATGGAATAGCTGAGGACATAAATAACATCCAATGCCTAACGACTCCTCCTTAAGCAAAGCTGTGACTAACATGTCACACTTATACCAATATCCCCATGGGGTATGCTCCCACGACCTTCTGCACCAGGTAGCAAAGTCTGCACCTCCACACCACCAATCGTATTAATTCTGTGAAGACAACCAGGAGTCCGCAAATCAATACACGTCGCCTCTCACCCCGGACACCATTCCCAGGAGACACTAAGATAGTGCCAACTTCCTTTAAACATCTGAAATTTTCCCTGCTCGTCCGAGCTAGAGACATTCTCGTCAACACCAAACCGCAACCTTGATCATCCACTTACAATTCCCATGCCGCTCCACATACCTATTATGCCGCTACGCGAGACTATGAGAATTCATCATAACCCCTAAACTACTAGTAGAATAAACACTTCATTGGCTAGAAACCTTTCACTTAGCTCATTTCAGAAGAACCAATGCAACACGCAACTGAATTTCCAAACCGCAGAAAATACAAACCTCAAGTTATGATCTAAACCGTCATGACTCTTTCGGAATCCATTTACACAACAAGGCCATTTGAATCAAGCACCTCCCAAATCAATCAAGTCATGGTGGATGTCAAGCCCGCACATACAACCACAAACCATATGTATAACTTCACACGCAGAAGGAATTGATCATTGCCACAATCATGCCAATTCAACCATTAATAACTGACCCAAAACTTTTTCAATTTACTCTTGACATGCCTTAGAAATAATAATAGCTCCATTCAAGAACATAACGAGACTCAACAACACTCCTCCCAAGTGACCCAATTCACGAGACCATATCGTCTCAATACCCATGAACCTTCATTCTAACTGGTACACCCATTCTGAAAGACCTTCTGCGAATCTAAAATTATTTGTCCCATTTTTCTAATACTGCCATGCGGAGCCAAAGATAACACAGATAATTCCCCAAGTATTCTTCACACTCTATTGAAAAATCCCGGTCTCCAGCCACATAACGAACCCATTAGAACCAGTGTTGAGGGTCACCCACCCTGACTTGGTCCCCATATAAAAGCAAACTCTAGTGCACTATCTGCACATGAACACTAAAGAAGCAACCAGATAATTTATTTTTCCTTGTACATCACATCTACAAGAAGTATAAACTCTAAGTCTTCCTAAAACCCGCACATGAATCGATAAGACAAAATATAGCACACATTCATCAAAGTTCTTTGGTCGAATTACCCCTGATGTTTTTTTTTCTTAGTTATAAATGACCCACCAATGCACCGATAACCAAAAACCGCACAAGCAGACAACTACGCGATCCAATCGTAAACGGTGGGCTCCCCAACTTAGCTTTAAGCTACAATCAAATAATGTAGAACCCACAAAGATTCCTCATTCTATATTACCATGATCTCGCACCATCAACTCGCCAAACTTCTTGTTGTCCCTTGTTAATCCATGATCGCATACTTGATTTCCTGATGGGTAGTAAGTAGAACTCTTTGTAGAAACTTTACCAAAATCGTGCAACCGCTAACCTGCTCATAGGAGATAACCCACCCGTGGAATTCCATACCGACATCTTCCAATAACGCTGCATTAGGTACAACCACCACGATAATCAGTAATCCTCCTGAGCCCATGTTCACCTACCAGCTGTACAAGTCTGTTCATTCCCCTTTGACATCAACTAAAAGTCCGACAATATATTCCAAACTCGAAGTCACATTTCACACCTCTTCATTTCCACCAAACTCCACGCTTCCATAATCAAGCTTCCTCCGTCCAGCAGCCACCATCCCAAATGAAATTCATAGGCTTAGCCATTATCAACCATGATTCTTAAATCGCTCTAAAATTTCCTCAAGGCAAGTGGCTTTCCTACCACATAATCCATATGCTACTCCACCATTCCTACTTTAGTTAAACCACCTCCTTTAAGAAACTTCTCGACCTTTGCTCTTCATACTTGACCAGCTAGTAATTTGACCATCGCGAGACACCTCCTGCCATGTCCTTCCTCATCCTTCGCTGTCCAAATGTTGCCTCAGATAAAAATCCTTCCCTATAGCACCCGAACTAATAAATTTCTATCAACTCTAAACCTCCTAAAAGGCAAACCTTAATTTGATTCTGAAACTGCTACACTCTGCTATCTCTAGCAACCGCTTCTCAGGTACCATTTCACAACACCCTGCCCCAAAGGCAAATCGAAGAAGACCATAACACCAGCGAACCTTAATGCGTTCAAACAAGGACGATGACACCACATCACAAATGAGGATTCCACCACGCCCAAAATATCAAGTCTTGTTACTCCATCAACCAAGGCCCGAACATCCATAGACTGATTGTCTTTCTCCCACTGGAATTAAATGTCGAACGCTTAAACCATGCACTGATCATTCACTGGCTCAACACACAGACAAGCACCCTACCATTACACCAACACTGTGGGATAACAATGCACGAACATCATAGCAATCTGTGCATAGCCTCAAAACGATCGGTAATACAGCTATTGAGCTGAAACGACAGAACATCCTTCCGCAAGACGATAATTTTCCACTCGAACACGCAGGGAAAACATCTTGCACCACTTGCGGTGTCATTTACAACTCCTTAATGCCCAATTGATACCAAGCGCTCCACGTCACATAAGATTGAGTAGGAGAGAAAAAAAGAAATAAGCCTCACGGGAATCAAATCGCACGATGAGGAATCAAGAAGGGAACAGTCCCTAAGACTCTACTAGACTTGCTCATGACTCATGAGACCCAAGTGAACCTAACACTCTGATACCAAGCTGTTACAATCCAAAATCCACTATGGATCACGACGGCGCCTAACGCCGCCGTCAGGCAAGCCAACGGTGCTTAATCAACTTAATTACTCATTTTATTACCTTTGAAGTCATAAGTTTTTAATAAGAAGGAAATTTACACTTTTAAATCCACGGGCATGTACAAAATTTGTAGTTTATAAGAAAAATGAAAGGTGCTAATAATATACAGAACCGTAAGCATCAACTAGTATACCCCAAAACCTGGTGTCACAAGTGCATGAGCATTTTATAGGGAGTACAATAATGATACAACATCTATCTAGCATATATGATACAAGATAAAATAAATAGTACGATGGAGACTCCGTGGACTAAAATGCGTAGCCTAGAATGCAACTCACCTAAAGTCACCTTAACAGGTGCGCCTATGTACCAAGATGATCACCAAATGAACCTGTCAGATCCTGCACATTTAGTGCATAAATGCAACATGAGTACGTAAATCAATGCGTACCTAGAAAGAATCTAGCCTAACCCCGAAGAAGTAGTGATGAGGGGTCGACATCGACACTTACTAGAGGTCTAACAAGCAATAAATAAGCAGATGTGAAGTACACAACCATAATAGGTAAATCTGTAAGTTACCTAATTTTTCAAATATTTCTTTTAAAGTACGAATTTCTCAGTCTTGTATTCTACCTCATCAACTCAGATATGTCAAGTATCAGAAACAACGGATAAGAAGTACCATGTAAAATGCCGGCATCAATGGAAGGATAATCTCGTGAATGTTCGGAGTATCAGCGATATAGTGCACGATAATGCCGAGGTCGTTCGGCCCGATCAAGAATAATATGTACAATGCTGAGGGTCGAGTGGCACGAACCATAGATGCATCTATTATACTGTCGAGGCGTTCGGCCTGCTCCACAATAAAGGAAGGAAGTTATCGAATCACATGACATGTGTTTACAATACATTATATGTGTACAAGGTGAAAAAAATCTTTACCGTTTCACAAATAACTAGCCAACAACTCAAGGTTATAAGGCCCGACCTAGTATACATATATTTATTTCTAAATCAATTTCAATTATAAGATCAATTAGATTCAATTATTTCATAATAAGGTCCTAAATCCACCCGAACATAGACATGTTTTAGCTACGTATGGACTCTCATCACCTCGTGAGTATGTAACACCCACAACTAGTATCACATAGCAGTTACATCACCTAGGGGGTAGTTTCCCCTTACAAGGTTAGACAGGAGACTTAGCTTGCTCCAAAGTTCCATAATCGGCTCTAACGCATCTCCAACTCTTTAATTCAAGTCAAACGATCTGAAACTAGTCAAACAATGTGCAATTCAATCAAAATATACTCTAATCCTTTTAATTAATCAATTTATAACAATTCCCAACTCTGCTCTGAAGGTCAATAAAGTCAGCCCACGTGCCCCGCTACCGAAAATGTTTAAAGATAAACTTTACCCATAACACCACAAACTCAAATATATAATTTATTCTAATTTCCATGTCCAATTTCGTGGAAAAAATTCAAAAATGCCAATTTCTAGGTTTTCCACCAAAATCACAAATTTTTACTCATTTCCATGTTCAAATCCACATATAAACCAAGTATTTAACTCACAATATGTGGGAATTACTTACCTTGACATAGATTTGCACGTGCAGAACATTAGCCACTTCTGCGGCTCCGCACCTGCAAAAAATCCATCGCAGGTGCGGCTCCAGCTCAATCCAACAGCCCTCGCTTTTGCGCCCCATGTAGCGCGCTCTGTGCTTCCGCTTCTACGGGCCTCAAGCACTTCTGTGCTCGCGCACCTGCATGACCATGTCTGCTTCTACGGCCCAGGCCTTCTTGGCCAACCTCTGCTTCTGCGCTTCTTCTTCGCATCTGCGTCTCCACTGGTGCGGAAATTTCCTTGCACTTGCGCTCGCAGACTTCCCCCACTAAAATCGCACCTACAATGGAATCTTCGCACCTACGTGAGTGCACCTGCAGCCACTCCTTCTGCAGGTGCGATGGCACCAGATTTTAGCAGCATCAGCAGGTCCTAAATTCCATGATTCAATTTGTTCTCAATCTGTTTCAAACCCGAGGCCCCTGGGACCCCATCCATACGTACCAACCTGTCCCAAAACATAACACAAACCTACTCGGGGTCTCAAATCACACAAAACAATATCAAAATTGTGAATCGGCGATCGAAACCTTTCTTTATACTTTAAAACTTTTAAACTTCGACGAATGCGTCCGAATCATACCAAAACATTCTGGAATGATGCCAAACTTTGCGTACAGGTCATAAATCACTATAACAACCTATTCCAAGCTTCAAAATCCCAAACGAACATCGATAACACCAAAGTCCACCACAAACCAAACTTAGAAAATTCTAAAACCTTCAAACTGTCAACTTTTCACAAGAAGCGCCGAAATGCTCCCCGGTGATCCGATACTCAACCCGAACATACGCCCAAGTCGAAATCATCATACAAACCTATTGGAATCTTCAAATCCTGATTCTGAGGTCGTTTACTTAAAGGTCAAACCTTAGTCAATTCTTCCAACTTAAAGATTCTGAAATTAGAATTTTCATTCCAAATCAACTCCGAACTTCCCGAAATTCAATTCTAACCACGCATACCAATTATAATACCTGAAGTGAAACTACTCAAGGCCTTAAACTTCCTGACGATGCGCTAGAGCTGAAAACGATATGTCAGGTCGTTACACACAGAAACAGGAACATCAAGAGAATCAAGAGGCATACTCAAATGCGAAGCATAATATGAAGACGCATAAGAACACGGATTAAACAATACGAAAGCATCTCTAAGACAGACCGAGATAATGCATGTGATAAATACATCGGATTACTCTGCCTCGGGTCTAGCGGGGAATGCATAACAATAGGCTGAGCCCCACTAACCTGTCCTCCACCTCTGGAAAAACCTCTCACTAGCTGGCCTCAACCTCTAACTGACTAGCCTCCACCTCAGGCTACCCTGCACCCTTCTCTAGCTGGCTGAACAGGTGGTGAAGCAACTAGTGTCAGAATCATGACACGAGTACCCTAATCCTGGGACAATACTTCCTGTTATGACCCGCATCCCTGCTCTCAAAGCATCCTCTCGGCTGACGTGGATGCTGAATTTGAGACTGAACCTGACAACCCAAATAGCCATTGTAATAGCTTTGACTCAGTGGTGCACTAATGGGAGCTTAAGGTGCACTGAATGCTAATTGCTCGGATTGAGATCCATAAGCACTATGACTGCCTGAAGTACCATGTGTAACCTGTAGGGCTGATTCAACCAGCCTGATTAGATGGCCTCTGCTAAAGGAACCCTTACCTCTAGACGAGGCACCACTGAATCCTCCAAAATGACGGGGCCTCTTCTCAGAGGTCGCCTCTCTCGACCGGCCTCTAATGCATTCAATCCTCCTAGCAATCTCTACTACCTGAGTGAAAGAAACCTCAGACTCAGTTTCTCTGGCCATCTGAAGTTTGATACCATATGTAATACTTTTGATGAACCTCTGCCCCTTCTCCCTCTTATTAGGGATCAGGATAGCTGTATGGCATGAAAAATCCACAAATATAGTCTCATACTGAGGGACAGTCATGCTACCCTACTGAAGGAGCTCGAAGTAGCTGCGCAACTCCTCTCTCTGAGTGAAGGGAATAAACTTCTCCAAGAACGTTTGCAAAAACTAAGCTCATATGAGAAGGGTTGATCATGTTGGCTTGCCTTACTTATACACCTGCCAGCACCTCTTGACAGAATCATACATCTGTAAGACGGTGAAATCAACCAACGTTGGACTCCACTATCCCCATGTGTGTAAAATCTCATTAAAATGGTCAGAAATCCTGAGCATCCTCAGAAGGTGCACCACTAAATTGAGGGGCATACAAATTGGTGAACTTGTCCATCCTCCTCAGTTCATCAGCCGATACCGTGGGTCTCTCCCCGGGCTGTGTAGCAATAATAGGTCAAACTGCCCCAACTGGTAGAACTTCCAAGGTCTGATAACCAGGAGCTATCAGCTCCAAAGTATGAGTAGAGAGAGTCTGAGCTCCTCCTCCGGCCTGAGAAATGGCTGGTGCCATTGGGAACACATCGGCCTGAGCGTAATATCCATTAGGCCATCCTAAAGAACTAGGGAAGCAATAAACCCCTCTAGGACCTAAGCCGGTCGTACTGGCTCTATGGAAACTGTGGGATCTCCTCATCTTGCTCTATATGAGGCTCGACAACGGGTATTGCTATACCTGCACTAGGCTGAGCTCTGCCTCTGCCTCTGACCCTGCCCTGGAACCTACCCCTGGTAGTGGCTGCAATCTGGGGCTCTAGCCCTTGATCCACTTAGGATGACGTACATGTCCTCACCATCTGTGAGAGAATAATAGAAGAATGATTCAAACTTAATGATAAAACCAAAGTCGCACTATAGAGAAAGAAAGAAATTTAAATTTCCTAAAGCCGCATAGTCCTAGAAGATAAGTACAGATGTCTCTGTACCGATCCTCAAGACTTTACTAATCTTGCTCATGACTTTTGAGACCTAAGCAACCTAGGGCTCTGATACCAACTTGTCACGACCCAAAATTCTAACCATTTAGTCATGATGGCCCCTGACATCTGCATGCTAGGCAAGCCAACAATAGTACAAGTAATTACAACTGTTTAATAGTAAAAGAGGCATTCATAATAATAACAGAGTGAAATACCATAAACGGGTAATAAATATACAACTATCGGTGTCTTAAACTATTCCACGAGATTGGTATCACAAGTACATGAGCTACTAGAATACTACATATAAAATCTGAAACAAAATACAAAAAAAATGTCTGATATAAAGCAAACAGCAATAACGACAGGAAGGGGACTTCAGGGTCTATGAACACCATGCAAAACTACCTCAAATCTCCTGGAAGGAAGGATCCGAGCAATCACCACTGAACGCTATTGGGACTAACACCGAGATATGCACAAGAAGTGCAGAAATATAGTATAAGTACAACCGACCCCAAGTACTGCATAAGTGTCGAGCCTAACCTCAATGAATTAGTGTTGAGGTTATGACAAGACACTCACTGTAACCTCTACGAGTCTAAACAAACACGCAAAAACGTGATAGAGAAGAGAATAACAACATGATAAACAGAACAAGGGAGTAAATGACTGAGGGCCTCAGAATACATCACTTCACAATCTTACAATACAAAATGGTAGCGGAATCTAACAACCAAGAATAACCACAATACATCCTCTCCGTTGCGGCATGCAACCCGATCCACATATCAGTACCAATACCATTGTAGCGTGCAACATGCCCTCCCCCCACCCCACACACACATATATATTAACAAATAATAATACTGTTGCGGCGTACAACCCGATCCACAAATAACAATACTCTTGTGGCGTACAACCCGATCCACATATATAATAATACTGTTGCAGGTACAACCTGATCCACATATATAATAATAGTGTTGCAACGTTCAACCCGATCACATATATCAGTAACAAATAAATACGGTGAATCTCACAACATAGCATAAAAAGGGAACTAAAACGCATAATTCTCTAAGGTAATTTGATATAACATAGTAGAATGAAACAAGAAACAAATAAAGGGAATAAAGGCAAGTAAAGACATAAATTAGTAGAAACATCTATCTAACAACACCTGATAACATATGACAAGTAAAGGAGGGCAATAATTAAAAGTGTGAAAAAAGTGGAAGCATATAACAAAACATGTGAAGGCATGTATTTAACAAGTAAAGACATGTGGCAAGTAAAATACATAACAAGTAAAAACATGGAATACATGAAGACGTGGTATAATTAAAGACATGCAATGAAGTAGTACACCCTGCATGCTTGAACCCATGACAATGCATATACACTCGTCACCTTGTGTATACACCGTTCCCACACATAAATCACATAGCAAAAATACCAATCAAGTTCTAATTCCCTCAAATCAAAGTTAACCACGATACGTATCTTTTTCTGGAACAAAATCAATAATTCAGCACGACTTTTCCTTTGTAATAAGCCTCCAAACCAATCGAATCTAGTCAATTATTATTCAAGCAAGTCAAAACAAGCTTTCGAAACTACCCCCATACGATAAAGGTTCAATCATTAACACAACCAAAAAGTCAACTCGGGCCCACGTGGTCGAAGTCCGAAATTAAGACCAAATTCTGATTATTCATGAATCCCCGTGCCCCATTATGTGATTTATTTTGAAATCCAACCTTAATTTGAGGTTTAAATCTCAATTTCACAAATTCTCTAACTTCTACCCAAAACCCTCAATTTCTACTCTAAAAATCCTAGATTTGATAGTGGAAATTCATGAAAAACTAATAAAAGTTGAATGGAAACAATTTAAAGTTACTAACCTATGAAGTTGTGAAGAAATACCTCTACAAAAATCGCCTCTATGGAGTCTAGGGTTCAAAAATGGTGCAACATGAGCTAAGTCCCACAATTCCCGCATTTTACCCACCTGCAGATATCACAATATTCGCAAAAGCAAACCACTATTTGCAAAAGCGACTAGTGTCCAAACCCTTCTAATGTTGCGAATGCCACTGTGCCTTTGTAGTTGCGAAGGTCAAACCCATCGCAAAAGCGAATAGAGTTCGCATATGCCAAGCTATTCCCCTAATGCCCAGTGTCCCAAATGCAACTTGTAGATCACAAAAGTGATGCCCACCTTGTTACACCCCGTACTTTAAAGTTAGAATTTATCTTAAGTGAATAAGTATGAGTTAGAGAATTGAAGAACCATTACAAATATAATGATGCATTAAACAAGTTTTAAGGAGTATCGTGAGGGTGGGAAGGTTAAGAAGCAAATCGAATAGAAGAAAATAAGTTTTGTCGAAAGTCAGCAAGTTGGGAATATTATAACCCGTAATTGTGGGGTGAGACTAGGGTGCTTAAAATGATAAGAAGGTAATTTTATGAGGTATTTTAGTCGTGTTTAAGTTTTGAAGCCAAGCGATTTATGAAACAAAAGTCGACAAAAGTTGTTGCAAGTTACGTTCATCATTTTACTGAAACTTTAGGTCTAATATTACTAAGATTTTGACTCAATGTACTTTGATTTATGGGGTGATCTATCTAGTAAATTTTCTACAAGTCTGGTTTCCAATGCATTAAATCGTTCGTCGATACGACATCGAAGTAGAGAGATATTCGCGTTTTTGCAAGACTGCACAAGCAGCTCCTATTGGGAGCCACTTAAGACGGCCATCGACCTTACTTCTTTTAAAAGATGTTTCAGCCTCATTTCGGGTCATTTCTCACCCAATAAAAGCTCTCCAAAACCCTCTCTAACATACCCTAAGATCCCAAGAACCAAAGTCAAGGGAAATCAACTCAAATCATCATCAAAAGTGTTATAAGACTACAAGAGAATGCTTCTATGATGTTGTGGTGTGACTGAGGGTTATTGTGAGCTAAGTTGAGATGAGGTTTCGAGTTGTAGATATTTCCAAGGTATGTATATCATCTTCTTGATTTTTCATAAGTTTAATCTTGTGTTGGTTGTGTTGTTTGACTGAAAAACCATAAGATAGCACTTGAAAGAACATGGGACATGGTTATATTTTTGATTGGACCGTTTTCCGGCCACATATATGGTTTGTGATGGCTGGAAATTATGAGAAACAATTTGATAATGTTTTTTCTGCTCTTGTTAAGCTTTTCTAGGTGTTAACTAAGTTAATTGAAGAAGAAAACATGAAACACAATTTATTGACGATAAAGTTAGGATGCAACGCGTATGGGGCTGTTTTGGAAGTCATTTTGTCGATGTTTTAAAGTAGGAATCATATAGTACATATTAGTGTGATGTTTTGAAGGTTGTGAACCAACTTATCAAAAAAAATTGGATTCAATTTATGTTTTGTTATTAGTAAAAACGAGCTTGTCGCTCAATGTGATTGTTAAGATTATCGGAGAAGCTCATATTGGATTATATTGTTGTTATTGCTATTGTTGATTATTACTGTTGTTGTTTGGCTGTTGATGACCCTTAGTGGTCTTTGTGATGTAGTTAAAACAGGGGAGTTTCTGCCCAACTTTCTATAAGCCATACAACTAGCCAAATACGATGGTACGACATTATATGTTGACGAAAATATCATTTCACTTGTTACCGACGCAAGAAGTTGTATTGAGCTTGGTTGAGGAATAAGGAAGATATCATACATGTATGTTAAGTACTTCTTTCTTTCTTTTTGCATGATATGAAGTGAAATGAACGTAAACGATACACTATTTCATAACAGATCTATTACTAGCAACTAAGGTTTTCCAGGTTGTTCTTTCCTTATAAAGTTATTCTAAGAATGTATATATGATCCTTGAATCCTATTGAGGTTCATATTGATGGTGTGGATTTCCATAACGTTAATTGAAGGTGCAACGACCTTATGTCATTCTGAAAGGATTAGAACGTGATTCCAAGAGACCATCATGCATTATATATATATATATATATATATATATATATATATATGAACATATATATTACTCTACCGAGCCGCGCTATAGTCATCCAGGTACGGCACCTATTGTGCAACCACTGATCAATTGGGTTTTACCGAGCTCCACGTGGCTGGGTACGATTATAACGAGCATGGTGACGGCTATGTACGTTTTTACTGAGCCTATTACGACCGGGTACTATATGATAATGTTGATGCCCACAGAGGCGAATGTTATTAAAAGCTTATGTATATATTTGCATCATGCATTTCATGTCAGTAGCCCTCGGAAGTACGCAGATGTTATAGGTTGTGTCTTCTCTATCTCTCATTACATTATTGTTCTTATTTACGCTTTCCGGGCTTACATACTCGGTACTTTATTCGTACTAAAGTCCCTTTTACCTGGGGACATTGAGTTTCATGCCTGAAGGTCCCAATAAATAGGTTGACGGTCCTCCTAGTAGGCTATCAGCTCAGCAGAAGGTGTTGGTGCACTCCACTTGCTCCAGAGTTGCCTATTTGGTTCGTATGCCTTGATCATGTATTGATTGGAATGGCGGGTTTCTGTCCCGACCCTTATGACGTTTATGTACTCTTAGAGCCTTGTAGACAGATGTCATGTATATTAGATGTTAGTATGTCCTTGTCGGCATATGTTTTGAGTATACAAATGGTCATGTTGGCTTTACAGGTCACATTTATAAATTTGTATATCATGTTGGGTCATCCTATGTTGATAATTTCCTTATGTTTTATTCTAGTTATCTCATGACGGCCTTTTTGGCCTATTTGCCCATGACGGTATTTAAGAAAGATACGTTACATTGGTACTCGGTTGAGTAAGGCACCGGGTGCCCGTCGTGGCCCTCCAATTTGGGTCGTGATAAACTTGGTATCAGAGTAGGTATGTCCTAGGGATGTCTACAAGTCGTATCTAGTAGAGTCTTGTTTATGGGTGTGTTGTGCACCACACTTATAAACAGGAGGTTGCGGGACATTTAGGATGGTTACCTTCCTTTCATGTTCTAGATCGTGCGAAAGTGTTGAGTTGTAAGGAATCAAGTATAACGTATGTGTTGATGTAGGTTGTACAAATATGGCATCGCCTAGAAGATCAGTTGCTAATCGGAATGTTTAGGAAAGACTGGGAGGGGTACGAGACATATGCCCTCTATTGAGATAGAACCGTCTGAGGAACATGGTAAGTCACTACCTCAAATAGCCCTGATTCAACTATTATTAGAGTAGCTGGTGGAGGCTCCAGCATCATTAGCTCTGCGAGTTCCACCACCGGCTTTGTCTGATCGGCATATGAGAAAAGCAGTACAGGTATTGACGCAATTAGCAACCTCTCAGGATTGGCATCACACGAGGGCCCCTAATAGTAATAGAGCTCTTGAAGGGTCAAGAAATTCACAACTTAAGGAGTTCAGAGAGTGAGAGCCGTCTAGATTTCCAAGAGATGATTCTGATGAAGCTATGGGATGGACTAAGAGGGCTAGGACAATTGATGATTACAGAGGGCTGCTGGATGGTGGTAGGTTATAGCAGATTGGGTTTTCGCATTGACTTGCGCATGATCACATAAGTAAAGAAATATTAGACAATGAGTGAGGACTATTTGAGTACGGGAAGTCGAGAACCAAGGATGTTTTGTTGAAATTACTTCAAAGGAAACGAGAAGTGGAATGTTGTGAATGGCTTGTGCAAAACCAAATAGAGCAATATGAGTGAATAGGGAAGACTTTTAAGGGACATAAGTTAAAGTATGGAAGTACAATAAGTTTCATAGTAATGAGCTCTGAGGTCATAAAGCAGTATGGGCCACGTTTTCGTTAAAAAGGTAGGTTAGTAATTTTTATAGGGATTATCAAAAGATCAATTTAACCATACAGATGCGAGGTGCTACTATCTAAGGATGACTTAGGATGAACTAGAACTAAGGTGCCGATTAGAGATTCAAAGGACTCTCAGACTAGCTAGCATTGCAGTGATAGAAAGAGTGAATAAGCAAGAGGAGGAAGATGATTAGTGGGAAAAGAACCCTAAAAGGAATTTATAGAGATCTCCTTGACAAGCCACGTGAATTTTAAGTTAAACTCATCGAAAGAAGGCATGCCAGCAAGAACGTATGACTTGCTACGTATATGGACCCCTATAAATTGTCGCAGAGGATTAATGGTTACCCATAGGTCAATCGTAAGTTACCAGGAATACGGAACTACGGAAGAGGGGAGGACGAGGTGGTCAAGCACTAACTCGAGAGCATGTTTGCTTAACAACGAAAAAATTAGAGTATTAGGACAGAAAGGAATATAAACAGATTTAAGATAATGCACAGGTAAAAATGATATGGAAAAGCGACAATATTGGTTTATAAATAGACGACAAGCATAGTCAAACACTTTATACATCGGAATGTTAACCTGAAAATGTGTTAAAGTTGGAAGATATGACTCTAAAGGAAATAACTAAGATTGAAAGGAGAAGGAAGAATTATCGTAAGGAGTTAGAAAGGCACCCGAGTACGATGACTCTTGAAATTAAAGACAGGCCACGGTAATATCTAAATGCTACAACCGTGAGGGATAGTCGAGATGACAACAAGAACAATGGAGTCAGTACGATATTTCAAGAAAAAATCTAAAGAAGAGAAACCATCAAAGTGGAAACAATAAAGTCAACATCAAGGGTAAGATTTAGGGTAGGCAATAAGAAAAGGACGAAGTAGAAAGAAGCAGTATGAAGGTAAGTTGTTTCACAACGTCAGTTTCTTCAATAAATCGAAAACTAACCAATTAAGAAATACGTCAAATGTATACGGTAACAAGAAGATGAAAATCCATAGATGAGGACCAGAACTAGATATACGAAGGATTCAGAATGTGCGGGAACTATATTAGGGTTGGAAATAAGGAATATCATAATATAAGCCAAATAAGAAGCCGTACTAGGGGCAGTGAGAAAATAAGGAGGAATGGAGAACCATAATGGTACACATGTTTCATATAAGACGGCTTAGAACTAGAATAAAAAGAGCGGAACTAAGGTTGTAATGGACGTGTTTAGTGGTAAGTCATGGGTAGTTTGATAAATGAGCAAGCCCCAAAGGAAAAAGGGGTTGACTGGAGGTCTTCACCAATTAACAGGTTTGAAATACGCTTGGCAAAATCAGTTAATAAAAATGTAATGGCTAGGAATATGGTAGAGTCGTCTCTTGTAGATAGGGAATATTTCCATTTTAGGGAAAGTTAAAAGAAGTATTCGGCAAGAGACAACTACAGCTTTTTGAGTCTATTGAAGGGGGATCTTGAAATACCATGGCCGATTGCGCATTGGGACAGAGGTTCATTATCAAGCTATTCTATTCATCTCGGAATGTCAAAAGTATACCATGTTTCAAAGGATTACATTGGTAGGACGACATGAAGGAAATCATTGTAGGGGTTGTAGCTTAATAATCAAGTTGCTGATCTGACAAAATAAACATCAGGAACCCAATGGATTGACACAATAAAGTAACCCAATATGGAAAGGAGAAAAGATTAGCATAAGATTCGTTACAAATATAGCAAGTTCGATTCCTCGACTGTGGTTAGTTTGACAAAAATCAGTTTACTTTTACTGGACAAATTACTAAAGGTTATGTAAAACGAAAGGGTGCAGAAGGTACATTGGGTACAAAATGTTTCTGCCTCGATAGCTGTTAACAGAGGTACTCAGTTACAAATAGCTTCTGAAATCCCTCTCAAGAAACATGGGTACATACGATAATTCTAGCAAGTAAAGTGTACAATTCAAATGCTCAAAGACATGTTGCAAGTTAAGATGCCAAATTTTATAGAATGATGGGATAAGCAATTACCACTATTGAGTGATGCACAACAATTAACTATAGTAGTATCTATACATGCAAGAGGATCATAAGAAAATACTTTAAAATGCACTGAATAACTCCTTATAAAGCATGATGCCGAAGGAAATATAGATTCCCCATAAGGTAATTTGAAAGAGAGAATTACTCAACCTGATCTAACTTATCAAGTTATAGAAAAGTTAGGCCTTCTTGAAAACTTTGCTCATGAAGAGCATAATAACTTAATGGGACAAGATAATCAAGACATATATAAAGCCACGTCCAAACTACCCAAAGAAGGGACTAAAGTGAATTTTCCATCAAAATTAGGATCCATTCACCCGGTTATCATGTTCTGATATTGAGGAAATGCATTAGATGATATACAAGTAATAAAGGATCGATCTTATGAGCAGATTCTAGTAGCTATAAATAAATCATGAATCTAGGCAGCAAAAGCACATGAGGTTCAGATTACGGAGAACCTGTCATACGAAGAGGTTCTAGTTGCTATTTTAGATCAGCTTGTCCACAAGTTGGGGACCAGGAAAATAACTTCCGTAATGATACCGTGGAGGAATAGGAATGTCGAAGATAAAATGTGGGAAGCCATAGAAGAGACAAATTCTAAGTACCCTCAATTGTTTTAGATAGAAGATTCTTGACGAGTGTAGCTCGATCATGTGTTTTCTTATCCCATGTTATGCGATCTCGATCGACGCTCATTTTATGATTAAATGATATTCAGAATTGAAGCGTTACAGCGTCTTCAGGAGCAGAATTAATTGGACACAAGGTATGGGATAGTCCTGTTTGTAGAGGAGACTCTGTCAAAATTTTTCGTAAAATCTGTAAGATCTAGTTTCTCCTCTAAGACTCCTTTACATTCGAGGACGAATGTTCCAAAGGGGGAAAGGTGTTACACCTCATACTTTCAAGTTAGAATTAATCATAAGTGAATCAATATGACTCACAGAATTGAAGGACCTTTACAAAGATAATGATGGGTTAAAACAAGTTTTAAGGAGTATCGAGAGGGTTGGAAGGTTAAGAAGCTAATTGACTCGAAGAAAAAAAGTTTCGTCGAAAGTCGGTAAGTTGGGAATGTTATAACCCGTACTTGTAAGGTGAGACTAGGGTGATTAAGATGAAAAGAAAGTAATGTTATAAGGTATATTAGTCGTGTGATAGTCGTGTCATATGTTTTGAAGCCAAGCGATTTATGAATCAGAAGTCGACAAAAGTTATCGCAAGTTACGTTCATTATTTTACTTAAAAGTTAGGTCTAATGTTACTAAGATTTTCTATTGGATTTATGGAGTGATCTACCCATAATATTGAAGATCTACAAGTCTAGTTTCCAACTCATTAAACCATTCATTGATACGACGTCGGAGAAGAGAGATATTCAAGTTTATGCAAGACTGCTTAAGCAGCTCCTATTGGGAACCACTTGAGACGTCCGACCTTACTTCTTTTAAAGATGTTTCATCCTCATTTCGGGCCATTTCTCACCCCAAAAAAAAATCTCTTCAAAACCCTCTCAAACATACCCCAAGATCCGAAGAACCAAACTCAAGGGAAATCAACTCAAGTCATCATCAAAAGTGTTAAAGACTACAAGAGAATGCTTCTATGATGTTGTCGTGTGATTGAGGGCTATTGTGAGCTAAGAGATGGGGTTTTGAGTTGTAGCTGTTGTCCAAGGTATGTATAATATCTTCTTGATTGTTTCTAAGGTTAATCTTGTATTGGTTGTGTTGTTTGAGTGAAAAACCATAAGATAGCAGCAAAACAGACGGAGAGCATGAGGTGAGACGATATGAGAGAGAATAGCATTTAGAGAGAGAAAGATCTCACGAGCTGCGATGGCGAAGCCGGCCGGTACTACGCCGGCTGGCGACCCTCCCCCCTCCACCTCCCAACCTCCTGCTACAACTTCCACCTACCCAAAACCCCTCGAATACAATCAATTTCTCAAACCATTGACATTGAATTCAAACTCGATTGTGAACCATAGGTCGTCAGTGGCAATCGAACCCATTTCATTCAAGAGAGCTACATTCTTACAAGGACAAGCTTTCATCAAATTTACAGAAACAGAGGTTGAGCGAATGAATCAAATTGAAGGTCTTCATTATGCAGTCATAGGTAAGTTTTCATATGGTTGGCCTGACATCCAAGAACTTCGTCGATTAATTCCTGTGCAGTGCGGAATTAAGGACGATTGTAATATTGGATTACTCAGAGATAGGCATGTACTAATTCGATTGACACTATGGCAAGACTTTCTCAATTTCATTTCTGAAGCAGTATATTACTTGAAAGCAAGAGATGGATACGAATACCATATGAGAACATTAATTTATGATTCTAAGTTCAAGGAAGGAGAAGAAACCTCAAAAGCGATGGCTTGGATTTCATTTCCCAGCTTGCTGCCAACTTTCTTTGTGAAGGAATGTTTATTCTCACTTGCATATGCTGTTGGAAAACCACTACACCTAGATATGGCAACTAAACAAGACAAAGCCTAGTTGTGCTAGAGTAAAAGTCTTGGTTGATCTTCTGGCTGAGCTACCAAAGAAAGTTAGAATGGACATTGAAAATCAGGCCACTAGTGCAGTGAGAACAAAGTGGATTAAAATCCAATATGATTTTATTCCTAAGTACTGTAAACAATGTAAGTTGCAGGGACATGACATGTCAGAATGCTCGAAATTGCATCCAGAATTGATAAAGGAAAATGCTGCTGAGAAACCAAGAACTAAAGACAAAGGAAAGGAAGCAGCACCTCTGATGATCCTATCAAGTGGTAAAGTAGCTGGCAACACTGGATTACAGTGGAAAGAGGTTAATCGAGCACAAAGCAAACAAAAGCAGGTAGTAGATTAGGCCAAAGGGAGACTGGAGGTAATACCAGTTAACTCAGATACTCAGAAATTGCAGTCAAATAACAAGTATGCTGTTATGGAAATAGAACAAAGCAAAACCAATGAGCACAACCAGGAGATTGCAATTGAAAAAGCAAAAGGAGAGAAGAGTGCACATGCCTCAATGGCAGCAAAGATAACTTCACCACCAGGCAGTAATAAGCCTCCACAGTCTACAAAGAAACAGATGGAAGGGAATGGAATTAGAGATATACTAGCAGCTACAGCAGTCAAAGACCTTTAGAAACAATGTCACAGGCAATCAATCGTTCCAGGACATCTCCCCCCCCCCNCCCAAATCATGTAACTTTATGATAGCAGACAAAGTTATGGATGAGGCTTAAAGAATTCAACTTAGTGAAGGCAAGCTATGGAGTGAACAAGCAGAGGAAGGATCAGAGGAAGAACAAGTGCCAGCTGGTACAGGCAGTGATAAGGAGTGAACCGATGAAGAAGTCGATCACGACCTACAAAGTGCAAATGGTAAAACCAAACAGCAGGACACAATGGAGGACACTCACAACAATATTGTAAAAACCAATAAGGAGATCACAACCTTGGAAGCAATGTTACCCAGCACATTGACACCTTTTAAGCCTAAGGCAGTTGATATCCAAAATGCTGGAGAGTTTGAAGGTAACAAGCAATCAACAGATAGATTGATTAAGAATATAAAGCTCACTGAGATACAGAACACCTCAACTACTACAGCTAAGGAACAGATCGAGATTGGAATAATTGACTTCTTTCATGAGGTTAGCACAAACAAAGGCCAGCTGATCCACAGCACAATGAATATAAAACTGAATCAAACAGGCCTCAAATTACAAGTGATAGGTTTCAGAAGTGCAACAGAAAAAGAGCAGCAAACAGTTGAAATAGGGAGAGATCTTGATAAGGAATCCACCACTCAAAACTTAATAAATGTGGCAAGACAAGCAGATCTTTCACCAAAATTGATGGATGCAGTGAAATCAGCTAAAAAAGGCAGGAAAAAACAGGGCAAAGACACTCAAAGTGTAGGGGCAGGAGTCCAAACAAGAAGGATCTTATCCAAATCTCAATCTTAATCATGAATGAGATCATGTAGAATATAAGGCCAGTCAATAGAATGAAAGCCTTTGAAAGGCTTATCGATATGCACAGACAGTATCACCTTCAGTTCATTGGAATTATGGAGCCTAAGCAAAAAGCCAGGAAATTGGAGAGATACAGAATGAGGATTGGACTGCCAAAATGTTATGCCAATGTATTAAACAAGATATGGGTATTTGTGGATGAGGATCATGAAGTAGACATAATATGTGACCTGGAGCAGCAATTAACTTTGAAATTGATAGAGGTAGACTCACAAACCTCATTCTTTGTCACCTTTGTATATGCCAAATGTAATGCCAATGAAAGAATTGAACTGTGGGATAGCTTATACAACCTTGCCAGAAACATGTCACTACCTTGGTTTGTAGGAGGTGACTGTAATGTTATATAGGATGAGGAAGAGAAATTTGGAGGACTCGCAGTAATACTGAATGAGGTTGAAGACTTTAAACACTGCATCAACACTTTAAGGGAAGCATATACACATGGTGGAATGGGAGAGCACAGGAAGATTGCATATTCAAAAGGCTGGATAGATGCTTAGCCAACTGTGCACTTCAACAATAACTGCCACAACTGAAAGTCACTCACTTGCCAATGATAGGTTTAGACCATTGCCCATTGCTACTGACTTGCAACAAAAATGCTACACCTATAAAGAAAGCCTTCAGATTTCTAAACTTCTGGATAAAGCACCACAATTTTAAAGAAGTGGTAAGAGAGCATTGGAAAGCAGACTTCACTAGGGATCCTTTCATACCTTTTAATCACAAGCTGAAGAAATTGAAAAGAGCATTATCAACATGGAGCAGAGCAACATATGGAGACATCTTGCAAAATATAGCAAGTCTAGAGGAAGTAGTCAAAGTACATGAAGCCCAATTTGAGCTCCATCCTACTACTCAAAATAGAATAAGATTACAACAGGTGCAAGTTGAACTGATCAAGTACTTAACATTCGAAGAAGAATTCTGGAAGCAAAAATCAGGTATGACATGGTTTAAAGATGGTGATAGAAACTCAAAGTGCTTTCATGCATAAGTGAATGGTAGAAGAAAGAGGTTACAGCTTAGAAGAATTCAGAACAACATGGGCACATGGCTAGAACACAATGCTAAAATAGTAGATGAAGCAATCAACTTTTTCAAAACACAGTTTCATGAAGACACCCCCTACAACATTTGAAATACTGAAGCACATTCCTACACAACTATATACTAATGCAGCAACCAACAACGGAGGAAGTTAAAAATGCAGTGTTTTGTTTGAATACAGAAAGTGCAGGAGGACCAGATGGCTTCACTGGGTGCTTCTACCAATCATGCTGGGGTATAGTCGAGAATAATATAGTTGATATGGTAAAAGCAGTCTTTAATGGCCATACTCTTCCCAAATGTGTCACACACACAAACCTGGTGTTGCTGCTTAAGAAGAAGGAAGTACAGACCTTTTCAGACTTGAGACTAATCAGCCTCAGTAACTTCATCAACAAAGAGTAGTTCATGACAGACTGGTGATCATTCTACCAAAGCTAATCTCATATGAACAGGTTGGCTTTGTTAAAGGCAGAAGCATAGTGGAAATGTGCTCTTAACTCAAGAGATTATAACAGATATTCGTCTGAGAACTAAAGCAGGCCCAAATGTTGTAATTAAACTGGATATGACAAAGGCATATGACAGACTGTCATGGCTATTACTGACCAAGGTACTGAGGAAGATGGAATTTGAAGAAAGATTCATTGGCTTGGACAAGGGCTAGTGGCCAACAACTGGTATTTTGTCCTGATCAATGGAGAACCACATGGGTTCTTTAAATCCACAAGAGTTAAACAAGGTGATCCACTTTCACCTGCCCTTGTTCATAATGGAAGCAGAAGCCATGTCCAGAAGACTCAATGCTCTACACTCTAACCTCTACTTCTGTGGATTTAGCTTACCCAAATGGAGTCCCAAGATTAATCATCTAGCATATGCAGATGACACCATCATCTTCTCTTCATTAGATGCCACATCACTGCAGTTGATAATGGAAGTGATGACTGCATATGAAGCTTCTTCTGGCCAACTGATAAACAAGAGTAAATTTGCAATATACATGCATTACTCCACCTCAACAAAGGTGATCAACAAGGTACAAAGGATCACAGGAATCCTGCAACAAGACTTCCCTTTTACCTACCTTGGATGTCCAATCTTCTACATGAGAAGGAAGATAGATTATTACCAAGGTCTTATACAAAAAGTGATGAATAAGCTTCAATATTGGAAAGGGAAACTACTATCCACAGGGGGCAGGGCAGTGCTTATCACACATGCCTTACAGAGTATGCCAATTCACCTCCGTTCTGCAGTAAATCCTCCTGCAAATGTGATCAACAAACTTCTCAAGATAATTGCACAATTCTTTTGGTGCAACTCTGTTGGAAATCCAAGAAGGCACTAGGCATTATGGAATACTTTATGTTGCCATGTGAGGAAGGGGGTGTAGGTTTCAGATCCCTACATGACATGTCTACAGCATTGTTCTGTAAACTATGGTGGAATTTAAGAACAAAACCATGTTTATGGAGTGAATTCATGAGCCAAAAGTATTGTAAAAAGCTCAATCCAATAATTGTTCCTTGGACAGGTGGATTTCACATATGGAGGAAAATGATACAATGCAGAAGTATCATGGAGCACCAAATCCTCTGGCAACCTAAAATGGGATCTTCATTATTCTTGTTCGAAAACTGGACAGGACTGGGGGCCTTATACTTTGTTACCCCACCTGATTTCATATGTGATGAGACTATACAAAACGTACAGAATGTGATAGAAGAGGGTCACTGGAATTAAGAGAAGATCAAGGAGATCTTACCAAATGATCGCGCTGCACACATACTGGACAATATCAAACCACCAAATATGGCAGGTGTGCTTGATGAACCAATATGGATGCTTGAAACTAGAGGTGAATTCACTGTTAAGACAGCCTAGGAATACCTGAAGAAGAGGCAGCATCCTTCTAATGCTTATAGAAACATCTGGGTGCAGGGATTTCCATTCAAAATTGCCTTTTTCATGTGGAAAGTCTAGAGAAACAGACTACCACTGGATGATTATTTCAAAAAATTGGGCTATCACATGGCTTCTAAATGCTGGTGTTGCACAGAGCCACAGGAAGAGACAAGACAGCACCTTTTCTTCACATCATATGCTGCAAGTAAAGTATGGAGATACTTTCTTGGTAATGCAGGAATTGATGTACAAGGTATTACCTTGCATCAAGCAGTGACCAAATGTTGGACTGCAGATGTTGTCAATCGACCACAACTAATAATGCAAGCCCTACCTTCAGTGATTATATGGGAGTTGTGGAAGAGAAGAAATAGCTACAAATATGGGGACACAGTCACTATCAATAGTGTAATCTATCAGATTACTTCTACTCTCCAAATGCTTATTAAAGTCAGAAAGCTAGGAATTCAGAACACCCCCCATAAATGGCCACATATAATCTTTATGATGGAACAATACACTCCCACCTTAAAGTACACTAAGGTGATCTGGGAATTTCCCAAACAAGGGAGGATCAAAGTCAACACAGATGGCACTTCCAGGGGCAACCCACGTAGAAGCTCCATTGGCTTTGTACTGAGAAATAAAGAGGGAGATGTAATACATGCCTACAGTAAGGAGATCAAAGAAATCACAAACACTAAAGCCGAGGCACAGGCAATGGTGGAGGCCTTGAGATTCTGTATCCATAATGAACACCTTCTAATAGACCTCCACATTGACTCAATGATGCTAATGAAAAGCATAAAGGGAGAATGGAGAGTACTTTGGTCCATCCAGGAAACTGTTGCAGAAATCAAGGAGTTGATGATAAGATGCAATGCAACAATAGCACACACATTCAGGGAAGGCAACAGATTGGCAGACCATATTGCAAACTATGCCCTGGATGTTGGTCCTATTGATTGCCAGTGCTTTGGTGAACTAGACACACAAAGTACAAGGTTGGTTAATAGTGATAACAGTCAATGTCCTTATCTAAGAGTAAAGGTGGTAGGAAACAGAGGGAATTAAACCAGCCAAAAGGAAAGGAGATGGGTGGGAACATAATCACAGCAGCAATGATGCAGGAAGAATGGAACATGGCAAAATGAAATACTCTACAGAAAAGACTGAAGGGTCTCAACTACATACCCCAAGACCACCACAATGGATCATTACTCTGAACTTGAGATCAAACAATGAATTCAACAATTTCTTAACATGCTTGTTAATGCTGCAGGTACAATGGTGGGCAAAGCAGAACATCAGCAAGAAGCCTAGGAGAGACCATGATCACAACTCTAGCAAAGGGGAGTAGTTTATGGATGCAGGAACTCATATTATATATGTACTGCTATTTACAGCCACACTGTTATACCTTGGATGCCACCACAAGTCTCATCACGACAATTCTACTGAGGAGGAAGTGGAACACTAGATTCATGCTAACAAGATACCTTGTCTTGCAGGAAATTTTGAAGATCGGGGCTGCCATCAACATGAAATCATCATCAGCACCTTGAGTTCAATCAAGTGCCAACCACATGAAATGCAAATCACTGAGTGGACCCAACATAATGCTGAAAAAGCAATGAGGGAAACAGCAATTCTAATGCTCATTCCATTGCTTTTTTAGCTAGTACACTGAACCCCAATTACTCTAAGCAATGTCAGCAAGTACACAGACACAAACAACACCAGGACCTCAGCAACAGCAGCACCACTATACATAACCACAGCACCAAACAAGAAGTAAAAAGCACTAACAAGGACACCACAAAAGAAACTAGCAATACCATCTGCATTGCTCAACTTCAGAACTCACTAAACTCCAGAACACTACTGTGCTCACAGCAGGATCACAGTAGTAGCAGAAGAAACTCACACAAAGACACATCACTTACATAAGGAAGCAACAAAAGTTCAGCTCTCCATTCACCAAGATTCACTACTGGGAGCAGTTCACTACCAAGGAAGCATTAAATAACCACCTTGTAACACTACATCAAAAAATCAATCCCAATGTGCAGCAGTCTAGACAATTCCCAAGCCTACATCAGCAACATGAGAAGATTAGCAACAACAACCTCAATTCTCAAAGACACAGCATCAGAAAAGAATCAAAAGTCATCAAAATCATCACTGCTTTCAACAGATTTCTCAATTTTGCAGACAGTGTGGATGAATCCAGATCAGTGCTGCAATTGCAATGTGTGGTATTAGCATTTAAAATGCTCAATATGTTGCAATTACAGACTCATCAGGGATTTTCATTACTAGCATAGAACACAGGAACTCATCCAGCACACAACTAAGTAGCAGTAGCTGCAGAGAGACAGCAAGATGGACATCCCCTGCCACCACCAATCACTGGAACTCAATCAATAGTCAATCTAGCAGACATAGCAACATAGACTGGAAACCACCAAGTTTGCAACAACCACATGATTCAGAAACACACCTATCAGACAATCAACAAAAACAACTCCCTGCATTTCATTCAGAATCAAACCAAAAACCAAATCAGCTGTAACACAAACCTTATTTTCACTAATGAAAGCAACACCATCCATCATTGTGTGGGCAGCCTAAATTGGTTCAGATTATTGCTGTAGTTACAAGGTGTGGTATTAGCACCTTGGGTGCTCAATCTCTTGCAACCTCAGCAATCATCATGGACACTTCCAACCATTTTGCAGCACTTGAAACTTGACTCTACTCAGCTTCACAGTAGTACTACTCTAAACCAGCAGACATCACCAAGACAAGGAAGCAACAATAGATCATCATCAGACAGAAACAAGAGAAGAAATCAGTCTACTGCAGCAATCCCAGCACACAAACAACAGCAACAATCACTTCAAAACAAACAGCCATCTTCAACTTGGCTTTTCTTTACAAAGTCAAAGCAAAATTGAAGATAGCTTGCATTCTTTTGGTACTCTTTGATAATTCTAGAAGTCACATTTGTATACCGGATGTACATACAAGGGAGCACGTCCACAAATCACACAATAGAAGTAGAAACACATGTACTTTTTAGTATAGCTGACCTAGAACAATCTCACTTTGTTTTTATACATGCGAATGTCTATTATTCAAAAGTAGACAATCGCCACATCACCATAGGTCTAACACGTTACCACATTCTAGGTATATTTAGTTATCACATTAGGATGACTAAGTGTACATTTACTCTTCTATTGGAGGTAAGGTTCATGTCCCCCTCCACTTTTGTATTATGCTTCTATTAATAAAATTCCCATATTTAGCTTTAAAAAAAGAACATGGGACATGGTTTATCTTTTTGGTTGGACTATTTTTTTGGCCACATATATGGTTTGTGGTGGCTGAAAATTATGAGAAATAATTTGATAATGTTGTGGCTGCTATTGTTAAGCTTTTCTAGGTGCTAACTAAGTTTATTAAAAAAGAAAACATGAAACACAAGTGATTGACGATAAAAATTAGGACGTTAGGCGTATGGGGCTCTTTTGGAAGTCCTTTTGTGGATGTTTCAAACTAGGAATCATATAGTACATATAAGTATGATGTTCTGAAGGTTGTGAACCAATTTATAGAATAAGAGTTGGATTCAATTTATGTTTTGTTATTAGTAAAAACGAGCTTGCCGCTTAATATGATTGTAAAGATAATCGGAGAAGCTCATATTGGATTATCGTGTTGTTGTTACTATTGTTGGTTATTGTTTTTATTGTTTGGTTGTTAATGACCCTTACTGGTCTTTGGGACGTAGTAAAAACAGGAGATTTGCTGCCCAATTTTCCGTAAGCTATACGACTAGCCAAATATGATGGTATGACATTATATGTTGACGACAATATCATTTCACTTGTTATAGATGCAAGAAGTTGTGTTGAGTTTGGTTGAGGAATAAGGAAGAGATCATACAGGTATTTAAGGCACTTCCTTCTTTCTTTTGACATGATCTAAAGTTAAATGACCGTAAATGATATGCTATTTCATAACGGATCTACTACTAGCAACTAAGTTTGTCCATGTTGTTCTTTCCTTATATAGTTATTCGAAGCATGTATATATGATCCTTGAATCCTATTGAGGTTCATATTGATGGTATGAATTTCCATAACGTTAATTGGAGGTGCAAAGACCCTACGTCATTCTAAAATGTTTAGAACGTGATTCCACAAGTCCAGCATGCATTATATATGTATCTATTTTACTCTACCTACCTTGCTATAGTCGGCTGGGTACGACACCTATTGTGCAACCGCTGATCAGTTCGATTTTATCGAGCTCCATGTGGGCGGGTACGATACTACGGAGTGTGATGATAGCCGAGTACGTTTTTACGTAGCCCATTATGTCGGGGGACGATATGATGATGATATTTCCGACAGAGGTGAATGTTATTAAAAGCTTATGTATATATATGTATCGTGCATTTCATGTCAGTAACTCTCAAAGATACTCAGATGTTACAGGTTGTATCCTCTCAATCTCTCTTTACATTACTACTCTTATTTATGCTTTCTAGCCTCAGATACTTGGTACTTTATTCGTACTGACATCCCATTTTCCTGGGGATGCTGCGTTTCCTGCCCACAGGTCTCGATTAGGGCTGTATTGTGGTCCGAGCCCGGGCCTAATGGGCCAAACGGGCCTGGGCTGAGGCGGTCCCGAGTCAAACGGTCCCGGACCTTACGGGCCAAATGAGTGGAACCGGCCCACTGCGGTCCTAAGCCCACTGGTCCCGGGCTAAATGGGCCGGGCCCGCGGGCCTAAACGGGCTTTTTCGTTCCGGACTATTTTTTTTTATCTAGGGAAATTTCTTGTAAACTATATATGTATATACTAATATAAATTGTTTATATATATCTATATAAATGTATATAGTATATATAGTATGTATATATAATTATATATTTCCTTATATAATATATAGCATATATATACTATATATATATATATATATATATATATATTTTATTGTATTGGTATCTAATACATATATATATATATATATATATATATATATATATATATATATATATAGTCTATATGTATTAGATATATATATACATATACACACACACACACATAGTTGCCAGGATCTGGGTCGGCTGGCGGTAGTCCGCACCGCGTCACTAGTCTGATCAAAATTGTATCCTTGTCTTCAAACAAGAATCAAAATTAAGGGATTCTATGATATGAATCTTTAGCCTTATGATTATGTAAATAATTAGCTGTATGGTAAACCTTTTACCCGAGCAAGGGGCCTGTCAGCAACTAAGTACTGTGGTGACTTCAGACCATGTGTCTAGCATACCCCGAAGGATTCACTGGGATCTCAACAGCCTTAAATAACTCAAAATAAACGGCCTTATCACCATACGCTAGACGTAGCCACTAAGGAAAATCTGAAGTATACAGTAGATAGCACGACTGTACCACCATCTCGGAACCAAGCTAAAAATTTACATAATATAAGTTAACTATTCATATTTAGAGTCTCTTGATTTTAATAGAGTCTAGTTCGTAGTTAATAAGAAGCTAAGAAGTAACGCATTCAACATAGAAATGGATTTAGCCGGCTATAAGCCTGGCCATCGGAGAAGAAAGAAGAAATAAAAATAAAAGTATTACTACCTGAGAGTTGTGCCCAGAGCTTGGACGATTTTTGATTTCTCTATACAAAATAAAACTTTAAACTTTACAAAAACTGTTTTCTGATACAGAAAAGGCAAAGCAAAGCTAGAGAGATAAGAAAACTAAAAAAAAATTTTGATGCTCTACATCTGAGGCAAAGGCCTCTATTTAAAAAAAAAAGAAAAGAAACTTTGTACAATATTTTCTACAGTTCACCCATCAGTGAATAGTGACCGCTATCGCTGTCTTGGGTCCCACGATTACGACTTGTGGGGTCCATCATCTTGGTTTGTCTGTTGGTCCCACGATTATGACATGTGGGGTCTTCTTTTTATTTTGTCTTACTACTCAATAGCTCTTGTTTTATCCAGTTTTTTCATTTTCTGGATAAAGACCTCAACATCTTGAAGGTCAACTTCATTTACTGATTCTTCTTTTTGTGCATCGTTTAACATGCTGCTATGATGATCTTCTTCGTTAACAGAATGACTAGTATAACTTTTCATTGAACAATCTGATTTATCTGCTACTTGTTCTATTGATTGTAGCATATTTTTACGAACATCTTTCAGATATTCTTCTATCATTTGTTCCTTATTGTTTTGCTGGAAAATAATCTACCTGGCAATATATTTAATTGAAGCATCCACTATCATTGATTCTTTGGCTTTCTCTTTATAAATCTTGATTGCAGTTTTAATATTATCAATCGTCTCTTGTCCGTGTAGTTTATCGATTTTTGGATCCATTCTCATCATTTTGTCCCAAAAATTGTTGAAATATACAAGCTATAAACAAGGAATCTCTTCTTCAGTATAACCAACTTCAGGAATCCATTTATGAATCCATGGAATAGAAAATTCCAAGAAGAAATAAATTTGGCCCATTTTCTCAGGCCAGCATATATGTTCTTGTCAATACACAGTATCCATATCTGGAGATAGTTGTACCCATTCATTGTATAACTTTTTGTATAGTGCCGGTAATATGTCTATTGTCGGACCGTGGTATGACCACCAATTCAGAAACCAATTAGGTATCTTGTCAGAGAATACTCGACATACTTTTATAAATAAAGTATGTTTGTGTCTATCGTTATTATAATATGGAACATCAGAAAAAGCTTGGATATAATCCCAGTAAGTATAACTGAAATGTTTGTTGTCAAGTATAACTTGACGTTCCTTCATCGTGGAGGTTCCCCATTCTTCGGCAGATATAATCTGCTTTATAATTATTTTGGAAAAATTATAACTATTTGCTTCAGGAGTATGACCCTGAAAGTGCTGAATTTCTGCACTGCCTGAACTTATCTAAATGTACTGCCGGGAAATATAATTTCACAATTAAATACCTTTGGAGTATCTTCCAAGGTTCATCCTTCCACTGTAAATCGTGGTTTTCTAAAGGAAATATCATTTCCCTTTTCATCACCTTTTCGTAACTCTTGATATCATCAGAGTTTTCGACTGCCATAGCTGCATAGGTATCACCATGCGGGGTTTTTTATGAGGCTAAATAAGCCTGTATTTGTTCGTATAAAAGGTTGGTTTTTGGAATATCTTCCACATTGATTGAGCCAGAGGAAGATTCTCCTCTTTCATGAGAAATCTTCTCATTAATAAGTAGTTTTCCACCCCCTTTGTATAACTGGGATTGGAGTAGTATAACTGCTTCTTCCACCACGGCCTCTATAATTGCTGTAGGTTCCTCGTCCTCTTCCCCTATCAGAGGAAGACCTTGATGGCCATTGCTGGCTCATCCTGCAGTTAGATAAAATCTTATCAGTCATTTAAATATTCCCATGACAAGAAATCTGGAAGAGAATTATCAATTCCCTTTTTATATTCGATATCAAAATCAAATGGTGCTAGTTGTGCTTGCCATCTAGCAAATATTATTTTAGAAGCATCATGCTTAAAATCTTTGTTAAACATGAATTTAACAGCCTAAGCGTCAGTTCTTATCAAGAACTTTTGATTGTATAAATCATCCTGAAATTTTAAAACACACTTAACAATAGTAAGCATTTCATGAGCTACAGTAGCATACTTTTTTTGGGCCTCGGTCCATTTACCTGAGTCGTACCTTATCAGATACTCTTTTTTTTCATGAGGGTTGACCTGTTTTAAATTCCCCCAAAACCGATATTAGAAACATCTATTTCTATAATCTTCTTCCATAAAGGATTAGCTAAGGCTAAACATGGAAGGGTAGCAACTTTCTTCTTTGCCTGTTTAACAATCTCAGTATGACTATCAGTCCAACGAAATTTATAATCTTTTTTTAACCTATCATATAAAGGAGCAAGATTTCGAGACATATTTTTATAAAAAGGAGATATGTAATTTAAGCTACCAAGAAATCTTTGAAGCTAAGTTCTATCAGTAGATACATCAGGAAATTTTGATGCAAAATCTATAGCTCGCTGAATAGGCATAATCTTGCCTTGGAAAATATGATGGCCAAGAAAGCGAATATTAGTTTGAAATAAACTCATTTTTGGTTTTGATATAACTAAACCATTTTGAATGACAATTTTCTTTAAAATGTCTAAATGATTGTAATGCAATTCTAGAGTTTTCTAAATAAATCAAAATATCATCTATATAAACAATAATAAAATCCATATAAGGATTAAAAATATCATTCATAATTTTTTGAAATTCTGAAGGGGCGTTTTTCAAACCAAAGGGCATCACATTCCACTCATATTGCCCAAATGGAACATTAAAAGCAGTTTTATAAGTATGTTCCTTAATGTGACGACCCACATAGTCGTCTCATGAGTTATCGCTCCGTTTTCCCTATTTCTACCTTATTATGCCTCGTTATCTGTGTTTTATGTAATCACGTTGAATAGTTTGCGTTCGGAGTAGATTTGGTAAGAAATGAGACACTTGGTCTCTTTTGAGAAGGGTTAAGCTGGGAAAGTCAACCGAATGTTGACTTATGAGTTAGAGGACTCGGATGTGAGTTCCGACGGTTCGGTTCGTTTCGGGAGGTGATTTATGACTTAGGAGTGTGATCGAAATTGGTTTCGGAGGTCCGGTGTAGAATTAGGCTTGAATTGGTGAAGTTAGAATTTTGGCGATTTCCGGTTGATAGGCGAGATTTTGATCCACAGTTGCTGTAGCTTCGATATGTGAATTAGGACGTGTGTGAAAAATTTCAGGTCATTCGAACGTGGTTTGGTTGGGTTTAGATCAAAAGAGCGATTTAGAGGATTTTGAAATCCTTAGGCTTGAATCCGACGCGAATCTGGCGTTGAGAGGTTGTTTTGAGCGCTCCGAAGGTTGGAACAAGTTCGAATAATGTTATGGGATATGTTGGCATGTTTTGGTTGAGGTTCCAGTGGCCTCGGGTGAGTTTTGGGTGGTTAAACGGACCATTTCATCGTTGGAATGAAAAATCTGCAGAAAAACCAGAGTCAAAATGCGGTCGCATTTCTCAAATGCGGACCGCATATCCCACAGTGAGGTCGCAAACTCAAATAGATTTCTGGGCAAGATTCGTGTCAAGAATGCGGTCAGAATGAGGTCGCATTTCTGAAATGAAGACCCCATATTCACCACACTGAGACCGCAGACCGAGACAGATTTCTGGACAAAAACCAACGTCGAAAATGCGGTCAATAATGCGGTCACATTCTTGACATGCGGACCGCAAACCATGTTTCGTGCTAAATTACGGTGAAGGCTAGGGCTACCTTTGCGATGGTCGCGTCAAATATGCGGACCGCATATCTGTTATGCGACAGATATGCTATTGCATTTTAGGCCTGACGGGGGCGTTTTGTCTCGATTTTTGACCGCTTTATAAATAGAAATCAGTACCCATTTGCCATGCAAAACCCATTTTCGTTACCCACGAAGAGAAACACCTCCAAACACCATAAAATCATAGCAAATCAACCTCAAAACTATATCCAAAGGAGATTTTCTTGAACAAATTCTTAAAAGAAGGAGTTTTGGCCATCTTGAATATAGTTGGAGCCATAGAACTTGGATTGCAGCTAATCTTGAAGGGTTTTTTGGAAGATTTTCTAGGGAAACATCGGGGTAAGTATTCCTAACTCAATCTTGGTCAAATTACCCAAATATATTGCCATTCTAGTATGTACTTGGTGATTTAAGTCGGAGAAAATTGTGAAAAACCCTTAAGTTTAGATTTTAAGACTTGGAGGTCGAACCGATGTCGGAATTCGATAAGTCTTGTATGGTTGAACTCGTGGGAAGATTAGGAACCCGTCGAGGTGAAAATTACTGAATTTCAAGAAGTGGGCCCGGGGCTCGGGTTTTGCTAATTTCGGGATTTCTTAGTATTTATTGATTGTTTTCGCGTGGGCTTTGTTACCTCTGCATATTGTGACATATTAGTTCTAATTTTTGATAGATTCGACGCGCGCGGAGGCCAATTCAAAGGGCAAAGGCGTCGCGGGCTAAGAATTTAGCCGGTTCGAGGTGAGTAGTGATTATAAATGATGTTCTGAGGGTTTGAAACCCCGGATTGCACATCGTAGAGCTATATTGAGGTGAGGCACGCGCTCGATGATGAGCGTGGGGTCGTTTATTACTGGGGATTGTGACTTGGTCCATCCCAATTGATGATTTTACTACATATTTGATTGAAACTTATTTGATATCATCATGATTTGGGCTGATTGCCATATTTGGGCCTCGTGCCGGTTATTTGAACCCTTCGGGGGTATTTATCACTGTTTCCTCAATGTTTTGATTCATTACTTGAACTTAGTCATGTTGTTTTCCACTGTTTTACAACTCAGCCACTTTTACTCAGTTTTGAGATTTAAATGACATTTTAAATATGATGTAAATGGGATCGCCTGGCACGCCGCCACGAGATATGATGTAAATGGGATCGAGTGGCACGCCGCCATGAGATATGATGTAAATGGGATCAGCTGGCACGCCACCACGAGATATGATGTAAATGGGATCGGGTGGCACGCCGCCACGAGATATGATATAGCGCTTGGGCCATAAGGGGCCCCTCCCGGAGTCTGTACACCCCCAGTGAGCGCAGGGTACCCATTGTGATGTGATATATAGCCCAAGGGGCTGATGTTGATATGTGATATGCCCGAGGGGCTGATACTGTACCATGTGATATGCCCGTGGGGCTGATACTGTTTTATGATATTGCCCGAGGGGCGTGTTTGTTTTTAAAAGGATACTGAGCCCGAGGGGCGATTTTAAATGTTTTTCTTTTACTTCACGTCATCTACTTGAAAGACTCACATGTTTCACCGGTTGAAAGGAGTTTCTACTTGATTCTCACTGATTTACTGTTTTAATGATGTTTTATTGCTTCAATATGGATTTCCTTGTGCTTGTGTGTTGTTTCTGCTTTCCGCCATTATTTATGGTTATTACTCACTGAGTTGGAAGTACTCACATTACTCCCTACACTATGTGTGCAGATTCAGGCGTTATTGATTCTGCTCTGAGGCATTGACTAAGACTGTCAGAGCGGTGATTCAGATACTATGAGGTAGCTATTGGCGACCACAGCCCCGTATCTCTTTTATCTTGCTGTTTCCACTTTCTTCAAACAATTGTGCCAGAGATATTGTAATAGTAATCTTATTATTAGGATTTCATTAGTTGCTCATGACACTGTGACACCCCGGTTTGGGCTGTTGTCGGGATGGTTAGCTATGTTTCCGCAATTTGCTGTTATTAAAATATATAAGTACTGTCTTAACTGCTTAAATCGAGTTATAGTTCGAATTGGCTGGCCTTGTCTTCACGAGAGGCGCCATCATGACGGGGTTTGGGATTCGGGTTGTGACACTTAAATAACTGAATCTGCCAATATCCTGATTTTAAATCAAATTTCAAAAATATATTGGCATCCTATAATCTAGAAAGTAGATCCTTTTTATTAGGGATCGGGTATCTAATCCATTTTAAAACCTTATTTAAAGGTTTGTAATTTGTAACTAATCTAGGAACTCCTCGTTCCTTTTTAGCAGCATTATTAACATAAAAAGTTGTACATGACCAAGGTGATCGAGAAGATTTTATTAAACCTTTCTCTAATAAACTGTCAATTTCCTTTTTGCTTAACTCTACTAATTCTGTGTTCATTTGACAGGGCCTTGATTTCGTTGGAATATTTTCTTCAGAAAAAGAGTCTTCATAAGGGAGTGAGACCACATGCTTTTCTCTATCCCAAAAAGCACTTGGATGGTCAGCACATATAGAAATAGCAAATTGTTCAGAGATCAATTTGATCTTTTATTGAACTTTAGCTGAATTTAATGTATCAACTATTGTCATGCTGTAAATTTCATATTGCAATTACTTCATATGACTGTGCTTCATATTAATCAATGCATTGATATCACACGTAACTGGGTCAGTAATAAAACTGAAAGAGATTATTCTGTTGTTGTAAACAACATCAAATTTCATCTACCCTATTAAATGGGTAAATGGCCCTTATAAAGGGCGTTCCTAGTATAATAGAAGGATATAATTGGTCCTTCACTAAGATGAAGAAATGAGGAATACAAACCTTTTGCTGACAAATGTAAGCATTAGGTAATTTGTATTCTATCTTCATCTTATCACCGAATGCCGACTTGACAATATGAGAAGTCTTATGAAAATACCGGGTTGGAATTAAACCTTCTGGAATACAAGAAATATCTGCACCGCTATCTATTAAAGCAATTTCAGTTACGGAAAACTCATTATCAATCAAAATAGTACATTTCACATACCATTTGTGAGCAGTAACTAATTGCATCATTCCAAGAAACATATCATGTTTGGGATTTAAAATCATTTTCAAGTATCAAAATCCCCTTTTTCTTGTTATCAACAAGCAGTTCTTTTGAAGAAGAGTTTTCTATCTGAGTAACTCGGTGATCTAAAATCATCTGATTATGTTTTAGAGATTTAATCTCATTTTTCAATTTTTCTACTTTAATTTTTAAATCATCCATTGAAGAATTATAACTAGAAATCGTTGGCTCATTCTTTACTAAAATTCTTCTTTGAACTTCTGTAAAAGAATAAGGAGCTTCATCAAGTATATCACGTTTCTTTTGAAATGGCTTTTCTACCGAATTTGAAGAAGTGGAAGCCATATTAATAATCTCTTTTCGAAGATTATTATCAGTGACTTCCTTTAATAATTCCAAAATATTATCAGAAGTAATAGGTTTGATATCAAAATCTTGAAATTGAGATTGCAGTTTATAAAAATCCATGGTATCACAAGAACAATTATTCTGATCGCAATTATCACAGTTATCAGAATCAGTATTATCACTATCAAGAAAATATAAAGAATCCTCAGAATCGTGGCTAATGGAAGAATTACTATCGTAGTCTTCTCCTGAGGTTTCATCTATAACCTTAAGAATTTGGTCTCTAGACTTATCGTCTAATTCTAGTGCTAAAGCTTTCAGCTTATCCTTTTTGCAATTTGGGGCTATATGACCAAATCTACCACATTTGTAGCACTTGATATCTTTTAGATCTTTCTTCGATCTATTATTAACAAATCGATTTTCCTTGCAAAATTTCTTTCGCGTTTCTCGCTCATCTTTCGTCCTATAACGATATTTCTTACCCTTTCTATGGTAAGTCTTTTTTGTAGTATCTCTACGCTTTTTTCTATGAGAAGATATTTCTCCCATGATGAATTGTTGGCAAATCTCCTAACTAGGTTCTTAGCTTTTGCTTCTTAATTTGTTGTTTTAATTTCAGCTTATTGCAAAGGTTAAGACCTTCCTGGATGCAAACTCCTATCAGTTTGCCATAAGTATAGGTATTATAAGGAATTTGAGCGGTATTACCTCTAAGAGTCTTTCTCACTCTTTCTACAAATAAATAAGGCAAACCATCTATAAATTTGGCCTTCATATGGTCAGCATTACTTTCGAGTAAATCCAGAACCCTACTGAGCAAGGTATCTTTATACCACCTAAATTCACCTATGTGTTTACACTTGAGGCTATTTAACATAGTACAAATATTTTTGTACATATTTGTAATCTACCACTAAAATGTTCTATAATGGTTAAAACTAAGGTATAACTAGCATCTGACCTATTTGGTAAAAGAGATCGTCCTATATTATCAAATCCAGGTTCTGCTGTAGTAGCTTCCATAATAGCCGTTTTATCGGCTATCGATAAGAAATTGTCCCACCAACCTCTAATCTAACCGGTAAATCATGCTATAATCATTCTACGTATAATCTAATTAGTATTCCTTTCATAGTGGCTTTACAAATAGTGGAATATATCATCATTCTATGAACTAATATGCTAATCTTCCTATCAGTCAGTCCATCTAAATTCCATTCATAAATTGCTTCTCCGCTATAACTGGTGTTAGTCTGGTTCCAGTCCCTTTCTTCTAACAATACATCTTGAGGAGTAGGTCTGGGGTAATAATAGGTATTTATCGAGGGTTTATTAGCATATCTGCTACTTCCGTATCTGTTACCTATTTCTCTAAGCTTATTAAGCTCGGACCACATAACTTCCTTATGGTCTTTGGAAGGATCTAAGATATTTTCTGAAAATTCAGAAGCCATCTCTAAAGGTTTTAAATCTAAACTAGCTAACTTATCATTAACTCGTTTTTCTAAGTCTGCTTTAGACTTAAGATGAAAACCTTCTATTTCAACTGGTCTCTGCATGGGCGCATCTATCACTGTTTTGCTTGAGGAAGGATTTGAATCTGGTAAGGTAGTTTCCTTCGGAGTACTAATTTTTTTGACTAAGTCAATTAATTCTCCTATCTTAGAATCTAGTGAACTAATATGCTCACCTAAAACTTTCACATACAAAGACATATAATTGTTTTGAGAAGTCTGGCGCTAATCGTCGCCACGTCATCATTGACGAATTTTTGAAAAGCAGTAAATGATATGTCAGTATTATTAGGCAACAAAAAAGACGCTTATGGCGGGTAAATTCCCTTCACTAGTTGTCCACTGCTTTCCTTGTAAGTTCTTTCAAGAACTCTAACATATAAAGGAACATAAGTGGTTATAAACCAAGGAACAAAGTACATTACTTTGTTACGCAAAGAACAAATCTCATAAAATTCTTGAGAAATATTTCTTTTATCGTCAGCACTATAAGTGTCAAAGAACCAAGTTCTAAAATGGTTCCATCTATCACTAAAGAATTCTGACTGAATATGTTGTCGGGCCAGTGATCCTGGACTAAAATCAATTTTGTAAGGGATCATTAAAAAGTATTGGGTTCAAAATCTATTTCGGATTGAGAAGGAATATCCATATCTACAGAATTATCATCCTGAACTATATTATTCCTATTATCAATTTTTATACGTTCTACTCGTTTATCACTATCAGCAGTAGAAATTGTATGCAAAGAAGCAGCTCGGTTTAACCTTGCTGGACCATAAACTGGTTCTACTGGAGCGATATAAGATTGGGTTGAAGGCAAAGAAAGCCTTCTGCCGCCAGTAAAAGAATGCCTATAAGGCGTTAAAGACTTATTGTCTTCAAATTGAATACAGATTTGTCCTTCTGGGGTCTGAGAAATATGAGAATAATCATAATTAGTAATAGTATCAGCTTGTTGACTCGAAGATATTACTGAGTCTAAAATCCATGTAGAGGAAAAATTAATTTCATCCCATCTAATAGTCTCCTAGTGGTGACCTTGGATTTAGCGAAATTAGTCTCAAATATTATAGATGATTTAACGAATATATCAACTTGCAACGAGGATTTAAAGTAGATAAAAATTTATAATAAATCCTATATGATAAGCAAATAAGTTCATATCCAGGTGCATAATTATAACCATGCGTTTTAACATTCAGAGTTAAAGCATCTAGAATATTAACATCTGAAAGAGATAGTTGTAAATTGGGTTGTGTATTGAAATATACGGGACCATATGACACCGTAGATTCAATTGAACCCATCAGAGACTGTCTAAAATTTAAATTTCTGACGTCTCTTAAAGCTGCCAAGAATGTCTCTGGTAACCCTTTAAGGGTTAATGGTTTAAAAGCAATCTGCACCATCCCAATATGCACAAAGTTATACTTATGTTTATAAATATCAATATCACGATTGTGTAACAAACGAATAGTCTGTTCTGAAGAATTTAACGCATGAGATTGCTCTGTCATTTTTATTAGTTGTTTAGACTGCAGTTTATCAAACCAACCAAAATCATATATCTGTTTGATGGGGACTTGAGGAATGGTCCATTTGTT